>JAEHOM010000677.1:0-10585 GCA_016433075.1 Hoplolaimus columbus | reverse complement strand
GCGAAGGACAAATTCGGGGGGAGGGGGAGGTGCACAAGACCAGGGAGGGAATCAATGTGCCAGTGTGTTCCACCCCACCCCTTCTCAATACAAATCGTAAACGAAACAATTAAACAATTTCAAATTTGCAAGAAAAAAAGTATTGACAGGAAGACTACTGATTGATAGCTTCAAGAGTGAAGGCCAAAGACCGTCGTTGAATGGCCATTTTATTTAAGACTCCCATTTTTGTATCGATCAAAGCCTTTTTTGGTAACTCTCGGTCTGTGTTATGACACTTACTAATTCCCACCAGCCCATTTATTGATCCTCAATTCGCCAAACAGTCCTTCCTTACAGCGAATTCGGGAAACTGTGCAAAATGTTATTGGTTATTGCTAAAAAAACATTTACGTCATCCACCCGATCCGATCCTCCTTCTCTTTTTTCCAAGAAAGTCATTTTGTGAAGTAGCAATGATTCGGTTCGATTTTGTGCTCATAATAATTTTTTGTTTGCTTTGTCATCCAACCCGATTTTCTCTGTTCAAATTTTCTGAGAGAGAGAATTTTCTTTTGTTTTTCGATCGAAAAAAAGTTTGCCAAGCAAGAGCGAGAAAAGGGGGTTCAAAGTGCGTCCTCGTCGTCCTTCATCCCACTCTCACACAGTTAGTTAACAAACATAAGTAAGGAGGAGGGTCCGGAACCAAGGTCCTCCCTCCCCTCTCTGAAGTGGCAAAAAGGGCGACGTGAGTGTTATCAGACGGAGTGATCAGAAGAGATGATGGTGGGAGGAGGGATGGATGGGTGATCTGCTGCTGGGCTGGAGATGGGTCTGTCGAGAGTGAGAGTGAATTGGAGGAGGGGGGGGGGAGTGGTGCGCAAACACATAATCAGCACCGGAAGGAAGGAGTGTGGGAAGAAGAAGGAGGACACCCATCGCCAGCCCCGTCGGCGATGGAGTGAAAGCGAACATCGACGACAAGGAAGGAAACAACTCGTCGTCGATGGGTGGTGTGTGTGATTGGGGTGTTCTCCCCCTCCTTTCCTCCCTCCCTCTCTTTGTTTGTGTATTCCCGGGGGCGCCAAACCCCACTCTCCCCTCCTCATGTTCGTTTTCAGTTTATCTTTCCTTTTCCATTCCCAAACCATTTCGAGTGCATTATTGAGTAGTCCCTTCAATAAGACCTGAAAATGCCCTGAGGCAATAGAATGCCCCTGAGGGCCAAGGATTTGCCAACTTCATGCCTTGGGGCCTATAGATCTTCTCAATCAGATTTCAACATGATATTCTATTTGCCTCAGGGCTTTTTTAATGCTAGTCCTCCCTCATCTGTTCACAAAGTAACATTTTGGTGCCTTTCTATCTGCGAGCTCATGATCTTTCCTGTTTTTCAATTATTTCTCAATTATTTTTTACTCCAATCCTGTCTCTCGCCCAACCCCCCTCACCCCTCTCCTTATGCCTTATGATTGATCCAACGCACAATTCATACATAACCTATCAACAAAGTGCATCCCATCATTGTTTGCGCGTGTGAACTAAAGGCGGTAGTGGTCGAGTTGAGTTAATGAGAGAGGGAGGGGAGAGGGGAATAGGAGCAGGCGCCGTCGATTGGAATGGGAACAGTGAGTGAATGAGCGAGCAAAAGTAAGTAGTCAATACAATAAATATGGGCGTGGAACGAACGGCGAAGGGTGGGTGGGCTCCTCCTCATCAGAGCAGCAGCTGCAGCGCCATATGTGTGTGTGTGTGTCGCTCATTGTCCGAGAACACAATTACACTCAACCACTCATTCCCCTTTCCTCCCTCCTCCTCCCTCCCGATTTGGTTCAAAGGTTCTTCTAGAGTTTCTGATTAGTGCCACCACACTGTTCGTCTTGTTCAGGCCACGAACTGTGCCTACCTTGAACTTGAACCATTCAATTTGACGGTCCGTGACCAATTTGGCCAACGGCCATTACTCTTGACCAATTATGGTAAAACCTTATTTTGAAAGCTTTGAAGCTTGGAAAGCTTGAAAGCTTGGAAAGCTTTTTCTGCATTAGCATACCCCCTTATTAGTGCATATTACGATTTTTAGGCACTATTTACTGTCATTCACATTTTTTTGCCCACCATTATCCACCATCATATCGGAGGATTTATTGTTATTATTATTTGTTATATTGCGCTTGGCTGTTGGTTGTTTGTGGTTGGTTTTCCGGGAAAATCGTTTTTGAATGGCAAAATGAATGGGTAAGCAAAAAGCAGGAATTGCGCAAAAAGGCAATCATCGGCGGCGGGGGGACTCTGCCCCATTACACGCGTACACATGGGAGGCGGAGGGACCGTCCGTCGTAAAAAGTAAAAGCCGTTGTTCAATGGAATGGCTGGGGAAGGCAAGAGGCATGAGGAGGAAGGTGTCCAGGATGCGAGAGAGTGAGCGGAGAAAGGGAGTGAACACAACGGAAGCTGCCGACCCAAAGTCGCCCACTCTAATAATAATAATAAACACGTACCTGCGCGCAAAAAGATGGCCAATTCGAGAGAAAGACACTTACTTACTTTTCCAAGATTTGATCAGAAATGTCATAAGTGATGTCAGATGAGCTTGGGGTGCCCCTTAAAGCCTCAAACAATGTGCTCAGTCAGTGGTCAGTTCTAATCTATAAGCTCTGATGCCATGGATGTCCTAAAAAGCTCCTAAAATATGCACACATAGGTACCTTGAGGAGATTGCCTGAAAGCTTAAAACTGACCTACTCGACCCATATATGTATAGGAAAATTTTTATAAAATTCTCCAAATTTTATGCACCTTGAAGTCCAATTCGATCGAGTCTCCCTTCTTTTTCAGCCTTAAATTTTATTTTTTCATCGTGTGCCTCCTGCCCAACACTTCTGCTGAGTGAGAAAAACATTTGAAAAGTCGCCTCCTCCCGTTTTCTTCTTCACTGCCGCCAAAATGGGCTCGCTTTATCGCTCGGAGGAGATGCGTTTTTGTCAAATGATTGTGGAACGAGACGCCGCCTTTTTATGCGTCGCCGAGCTCGGCAAACATCCCTTTGTGGAGTTCAAAGATGTAAGAAAGAAATGGCCAATTAGTATTAAAATTTAAAAAAAATAAATAAAAAATTTAAAATGCAGCAAAATTTAGCTAAATGCCGAGGTGAATGCCTTCCAGCGCATGTTCACAAAGGACATTCGCCGTTTCGATGAAATGGAGCGCAAACTGAGTAAATTTAATTTCAAATTATTTTTAAATTATAATTACACACACCGACAGGGTTTCTGGAGGCACAGATTCGCAAGGAGAATCAAGTGATTGTGGACAACACATGGCAAGAGGAGGTGGAGGTGATGCCGCACAGCGAAATCAACCAGTTGGAGGTGGACAAAAAATTATTAATTAAATTTAATTAAATAAAATTAATAATTTTATTGGTTAAGCAAACGCTGGTCGACCTTGAGCGAGACCTGACACACATGAATGACAGTGATCAGCAGTTGAAGAAAAACTTTCTCGAGCTCAAGGAGTGGCAGCATGTGCTCAGCAAGACGGACGAGTTTTTCCAAGGGGTATTTGTATTTTTAAAATAATTTTTTAAATTTTTAATTAAAAAATATTTTCATAAATCAGGGCATCAGCGATGCGGCCGTCCAAGAAATTGAGCAGCAGACCGAAGCGGGTGAAACCGAGAGTGGCATACCGTTGCGCAGAGAAAAGGAACCCATGGGGTCTGTCGTGAGGAACACTTTGCCAAAATTTTTAAAAATTTGACCTTTCTTAAGGTACACTGTTGGGGTGATCAGGGCGGACAAAGTGGGCGCATTCGAGCGCATCGTTTGGCGAGTCTGGTACTAAAATCCCTTAATTAAAAAAATATAAAAAAAATAAATAATTTATTAAGCCGTCGCACAGCCTTTGTTCGGCATACAGAGATTGAGGAGACACTTGAGCACCCAGACACCGTTGGTTTGGAACAACAAAAAAATGAATTCGAAAAATTTGAATCTTAGGGTGAAGAGCTCAAGGAAGCGGTGTTCATCGTTTTCTACAATGGCCAACGTCTGAAAAACATTATTGATAAGGTGAACTTTTAGTAATTTTAATATTTAAATTTTCAGCGATTTCAGGTCTGTGAAGGCTTCAAGGCCAAGCAGTACAACCAGTGTCCGAAGACGAGTCCGGACCGGAAGGCGGCCCTTCAGCAAGTGCTCACCAACATTCACGACATGAGAATGGTCGGTCACTCACTTAAGGCTGTGAAATCGGACAAATGATTTGAACTTTAGGTAATGTCTCAAACACGGGAACACCGGATGAAGGTGTTGAGTGCGGTGGCAGCTAACCATCGGAGTTGGCTTAAACAGGCAAAAAAATTAATTAATGAGTTAATTAATTAATTCGATAATTAGGTTCGGATCCACAAGTCCATCTACCACACCCTGAACACCTTCACCTTTGACGGGATCGGCAAATTCTTTGTGGCCGAATGTTGGGTGCCCCTGCGCGAAGTTAGCGCGGTCAGAGAAGCATTGGAGACTGGAGCGGTACAAAAAAAATTAAAAAATCGAATTTTTTAAAATTTTTTAAGAGTAAGCACGGGGCATCCGTGAAGCCGGTGCTGAATGTGGTCCATACCAACGAACAGGCGCCCACCTACAATCGGACCAACAAATTCACGTCCGTCTTCCAGGGCATTGTGGACTCCTACGGAATTGCCAACTACCTGGAGATCAACCCGGGTACGACGTACCTTGTACCCCCATGCCTTGTACTCGTCATGTTTCAGCCCCCTACACGATCATCACCTTTCCATTCCTCTTCTCAATCATGTTCGGAGACCTGGGCCACGGCATCCTCATGTTCCTGTGCGGACTGTACCTGGTGTTGCGCGAGAAGAATTTGGAGGCTCGACAGATCAAGGACGAGGTGCTTTTGAGTCACAAAAAAATGCCAAAATATCTTAAATTTTATGGCTTATTTTTCAGATTTTCGAAATGTTTTTCGGCGGACGTTACATCATTCTGCTGATGGGCCTGTTCTCGATCCATGCCGGTCTCCTGTACAACGATGCCTTCGCCAAGTCGTTCCGTATTTTCCCGAGTGCCTGGGGAAACCCTTACAAGTGACATTTGCGAGTTTTACCGACCAATCTTAAAGAGATCACCACAGTATGAATGAGTTGAATTCCTGGCTGAACGAGACCAAGGAAGGCGGCAAAGAATTTGAACTGCATTTGGATCCCGCGACGGCATATGACAAGGAGGGTGGGCCTTACCCGGTAAAATTTTAAAATTTTTGGCAAAAATAAACATTAAATTCCAGTTCGGCATGGACCCGATTTGGAATTTGGCAGAGAACAACAAGCTGAACTTCCTGAACTCGATGAAGATGAAGCTGAGTGTGATCGTCGGCATTGCCCAAATGACGTTCGGAGTCGCGCTTTCGTATCGAAATTACAAGTGAATTTTGATCTTTCGGGAAATTCGAGAATGGACCACACTTTTTGTCAGATTTTTTGATTCGTCCATCGAGATTTTCACAGTGTTCATCCCACAGCTGATCTTCATGGCCTGTATCTTCATTTACCTATGCCTTCAAATCATTGTCAAATGGATCTTTTTCTGGGTGAAGCCGGACACAATTTTCGGTACAATCATTGGAGAAACAAATTTTAAAAAAATATTCTTAAAACAATTTAGGACGAACCTACCCGGGCGCACACTGTGCACCATCACTCTTGGTAAAAAACAAAATTTTTTTTAAATAATTTTTCACTATTTTTAGATTGGCCTCATCAACATGTGATTTTTTCGTTTCTGTATTTTTCCATTATTAAAATGGATTCAGGTTCATGTTCAAGAGTCGGCATCCTGGGTTCATCAACCAAGATGGGAAGGTGGACCAACAGTGTTACCTGAACCAGTGGTACCCGGGCCAGGTACACCAACCATCATTATGCATTCCCCTTGGCCAAAAAGCCCATATTTTCTCGCTTCAGTCCTTCCTTGAAGCCATTCTGGTCATCATTGCAGTGCTATGCATCCCGATCATGCTGTTCGGAAAGCCATTTCACATTCTGATGCATCAGAGGAGGGCAAAACGCGCGGTGTCGGACAATATGGTTGGTTTGAATAAAAAATGATCTGATCAAATATTATCTTATCGATTGATCAGAGTGTCCGGATCAACATGCAGAAGGAGGAGACGCAGGTGCTGCGAAATGGTCGGAACGGTGTGAAGCAGGAAGAAGCTCAGCTGAGCGATGACGGGCATGGCCATGGCGGCGGAGGACCGGCCCATCATGATGAGGTCAAAAAATTGGGATAAATATTTTAATTTTTTATATTTTATTATTTTAATATTTTATTATTTTAATTTTAAAGGCCTTCGGCGACATAATGGTCCATCAGGCCATCCACACGATTGAGTACGTGCTCGGCTGTGTGTCCCACACCGCTTCATACCTCCGTCTCTGGGCACTGTCACTGGCCCATGCGCAGCTCTCCGAAGTGCTTTGGACAATGGTAAAATTGGTTTTTTTCTGACTTTTTAATTCATTTTTTTCTATTTTTAAGGTCCTCGAGAATGGGCTGAAGGGTCATGGCGTTGTGGGGTACATCATGCTCTATGCAATTTTCTTCGCCTTCGGCCTGCTCACCTTCTCCATTCTCGTACTCATGGAGGGCTTGTCCGCCTTCCTCCACACCCTTCGACTTCACTGGTAAACCCGAGCTTTATGCCTGAAAACCCACAAAAATACCGACCTTCAGGGTCGAGTTCCAGAGCAAGTTCTACTTGGGCCAAGGCTACCTGTTCACGCCGTTCTACTTCAAAGATGTGCTGGAGAAGGCGCGCGCTGCAGACTCCGCATAATGTGTGATCAAAACTCACATTAGACTTTTTGTGTAGATATCAATGATAACACACAAATTTACGCACAAATATTTTATTGGGCACACCGGTGTGATCAAAACAACCGATTCACTTCACTCATTTTTATATTTTTATTGAATGCTTCACTGATTTTTAATTTGTTTTTTTTGGTGTTTTAAAGTATTTAAAGCATCGAAAACCGCGATAAATGCGAATGCGAAATATTATGCTCTTAATTTTATAGGTAATGGATTTGGTAGGATTAATAGGTTATTACATCCGCCGATGTCCTGGAAAATCACAATACATCCCATATGGATTGGATGGGACTAATACAATGGGACCATACATCAATAAATAATAGATGCTATTGTATTATATATCCGTTCTAAGATCCTTATCACAGCAGGAGTGCATAGTGATTAGAATCTATGCAAATGGGATCGGATGTTATGTGTGTCAATGGTATGTGCCTCTCCGGACACCGTTTGTCGTCCATCCGTCGCCGTTGGAGATCACCGCGATCCGATTCTCGTGCTGACTGATCGCGGAAATCGCCGAAATTTTGTGGCTCGCCGGCGCCGGTGGTTGGCTCGTGTGGCTGCTGGGCGGTAATCTGTCGCCGATGCGAAACACCGTCCGTCGATAGGGAGCAATGGTGAGGATGGTGACCAGCGGGTTCAACACCGGAATCCAATTGATCACCGGTCCGAGCAGCATCGTGGCACTGATCACCCAATCCTGCTGGGAAGCCGCCAACGAAGCGTACGTGGCCAACATGAACACAAACATATCGACCATCGGGATGGCGGCCTAAAATCAGCAGATCAACAATATGCTCCACTGATTTTTAATTTGTTTTTTTTGGTGTTTTAAAGTATTTAAAGCATCGAAAACCGGTAATGGCCTAAGGTAACGAAGCTACGATGAGAGAAACTTGAACATGCCTTAATGGCACACCTTATTGGCATGCTTCAAGATATTTCTTCCCACTAGTACCTGCGGTACCCCGGAATTTTTGACAATTTAGGTGTTCTCCAGAATAATAAGTTGTGTGATCTACTCAACTGGATGATCATGCTCAGCGTCAGTTGTCTGTTGATGAGCACCGCTCTCTGCTTCATGTTGCCCATTTTCAAATTCTTCCGCACATACACAACCATCTTGACGCCACAGAAGATGATGATCCCATAGCAGGAAATGTTCACCACAACAAACAGGAACAGCCACAAAAGCCAACGGATATCATTCTGAAAAAAAATCAGTAAATGCGAATTTGTGTAAGGCATCGGGCAATCTCCTCAGGGTCGGACTTTGCCTCAGGGCTCCAGACCACCAAGGTGGCCTAAGTGAGGACATTGCGTTGGGCAAAAAAGTATTATAGTTCACCTTATCGCCGTGAAGAACAATGCGAAGAGATAAATTTTCGGCACTTTTCGTCTCGCCCAATATTCTCAGCACTTGTGGGTCCTCCAAAAACATTTCGCCATTCGGCGGCCAACCAACCCAAGCAAAGAGCCCAATTAGCACTGCTTCCATTGACATTGCCATCAAAAGAAGTGCAAAGTATAACTTCGTGCGCAAATTGTATTGCCTAAACAAACACTCAGAAGATCATTGTAAAAAATGTCAAAAATATGATGTCATTTTAGGGTATTAAGGCGAAAAAGCTTTAAAGGCCTAAAACAGTCTGACTACAGTAATTAGTCATCTGAATACAGTATTATGTTACCTGCATAGAACAATGTACCGATACACGAACTGGACACAGATTCCGACAGTGACAAAGTAAGAGGAGTACAACCAAATATCATAGATGACGACGTTGAACGGATGCGCAAAGTGCACAGATGGTCCGTTTTCAAGCAGCATTGCAACGCCGTTGCTCACAAAAAGAATCTCAAAAAATTTGCATAAAAAACAGCTCATCGATAATGTGGACTTGGAAATGCCCTGGGGCAATAAAGGTCTGAGGACATGCCTAAGGCAACATGGAAATGGGCTGGTTACTACGTACTTACCGGCTGCACAATTTCCGAAATGCACAGGAGGGTCAGGTCACAGATGCAAGTCTGCAGGATGATCTTGCTGTACGGGCGCATCTCTTTGGGCGTCTTTTTGAAGACCAGGAACACCAGCAGAAGGTTCAGGAAGCCGCCAACACACAAGCAGACCAGCGAAGTGACTGTGCTGATCGATCGGATCGGCAGTGTGGGGATGGGAGGAGGAGGAGGAACAGCTTCCATTCAATCAGAGCTAAAGACGAATTGGTGGTTAAACAATATTGAGGAACAAAATTATGTTTGAAAATTGTGCTAATTTCTGGGCAAAAATTGTCTGAAGAATTATGCTAATTTCTGGAGCAAAAAATTTTCTGAAAATTATGCTAATTTCAGGCCAAAAAAATTTAAGCTTCCGGCACTCAAAAATGGTGTTTGAATGATGTTGCTTTTATACATATGCTCTAGTTCTTCCCACTCCCACATAAGGAACGTGAGTTGAATAAGGGATCAAATTCTCACGAACCCTCATTAGCAATTCCTAACTATTCCCCGAGGATTGAAAGTAGTCCAGCAGAGGTCTTCGTTTCGCTGACAAAAAATCCAATATCCAAAAACTGAGAAAATCGTAAGAAAAATTAATTACCTATATGGCAATATGGGTGGGAAAATTGCAATTTTGGACCTATGGACCAAAATTCAGGCTATAAAGTCATGAACGTCTTTGGCCGTTGTGCCCGAACACAGTGCTCCTACAAATGTGTTCTTCGAAGCCCTCCGCCATTTCTCACATCAGACTCCAATCTGTGCACAAATTGGGACAAAAGGGATGTCCCGGCACAATGTGCCACCACAATTTCCTGTGCACACAGAGGATACAATCTCGGGTGTGCGGGGGCTGGACACGTGTGGTCACAATATAGAAAAAATGCCAAAATTGGAAGGAAGATGCAAGTCAGCACGCAATAAGCGTACCCAAATTTGAGTATTTATGTGCATGAATGATCTGATGAGCTGTGCGTGTCCATGGGCTCATGACTCGTTATTTTCTTGTCTCACTGATGCGGAGTTGAGCTCATCAGCAAAGTACAAAATATATTTGTGGCGAAATGTGGCACCGATGATGTGATTTATGAACTAACATATAATAATTTTAAAAAAATGGTAAAAAAATTTTCTGGCTCACTTTTAACTCGTCAGCAATGTGAGTTTACCCTCACACTGCTAAAAATTCCACTGCTAAAAATGGAAAAATGTGTGTATGTTTTGGTGTTTGGTGTATAATCAAAGTGCTGGTCAACTTAGCTATAATCTAATAAATTTAATTTTTGATGCTTTAAATTGATTTGCCAAAAGCCTCTCTTCTTGGCTGTATAAAATAATTAATTCGACTCGCATAGGAGTTAGGTAATTCAATGTCCGGCACAACACGTGAAAGACGAATGGCCAAAATTAGACTGGCATGTAAGTGAAATGTTCGATCTCATCAAGTATTATTTGAATCCCTGCTCTGGTCTCTGATGACCAAGTGATCGCCTGGGTGATGCCAAGCCGCGAGACAGAGGATGGCTTATAAGGATGGCACCAATTTTAATGGACAACAAACATAATGGTGAATGGGCAGAAGATGAGTGCCTTTTGAATTGAATAGACACCCCCTCGAACGAAACCACCTTCCATTGGTAATCGTCCGGATGAAGCATAACATTGCCTCTCAACACCGTTTTGCCTTTCAGCAACAC
>JAEHOM010000676.1:0-10589 GCA_016433075.1 Hoplolaimus columbus | reverse complement strand
CAATTGATTTCAACAATTTCTTGTTAGTTATTAGTATTAGGTATGAATATGAGCATTTGATAGAATTTTAGGCATAAATTCTTAATTCATCTTTATTTTCATTTGTATGGTATAAGCATTCATTGTATATTGTACGTTATACCCAATTCTCCACAATTGCACTTGCCTTTTTTTTGCTGAAATGTTTTTATCATGAATTTCTGATATTAATTTGTTTTAAGCAGTTAATCACTATTATATATTATCTGTAAATAATGTCTTCTACCTCTTCCACTTCTTCTATGGTGTATTTTCCCATCTTCGAGGAATCCAATGAAGATGAAAGCAGCACTAATAACCTTCACGAAAGTGGTGGTATTTTCAGCCGTTTTTCTAGCCTTTTTCGTACCTCCAGCTTTAATGCACGTGCTTCTGGTTTGTTTGTTTGGGATGTCTATTTTTGGCAATCCTGGAGAATGAGTGTCCTTTTTTTGTCTAACGAAAGTGACATTTATTGCACCGGCTGATTTTCCTTGGTTCGACCACAAATATTGTCTGTTTTTCGAATTTTCTAATCATAGTACCCTGAAAATATTTTTTTGAAAATCCAAATTTTGCCATCAACATCAATAGGCAAAACAGATAAAATTTCCATACTGGAGGTTTTTGATAGTGATGAATTTGTAAATGAGATCCATTTTAGAAAATGTTGAAAAAACCAAACCCAAGGCTTAATAATTTCTGAAAATGGACCCATTTTTGAGCTCACAATCATTACTGGAAAAATGTAGTCAATTTTACAACTGCTGATAATAATTTGAAAATTTTTATAGAATTTGAACCAGGAAACAGATTCGTGGCCAGACTTTCGAAACCCTCGGGCGCAATAAATGAATAGCACTAATAAGTTGCATAAATGAGTAACAAGGAAATAAATCAAAAAATTCGGAACCCAATTCTTTAGGCATTGTCCTATTTTATAAGGTTTCCATAAAAAATTTTCATAAATTCCAGAAAATCTGCGTCCCATAAATTCCAGAAAATCTGCGTCCTTATACTGGTCTACTTGTAAGAAGACAGCTTAGTCGATCGAAGGACATCGGACCCGCATTGGTTGAAGATATTGAGGAGAAAGACTCTATCTCAGTACCATCAACAGAATTCATTGAGCAATCTATGAATGAACAGAGCAATTCAGATTATAAACGGCTGGTTGACTATCGAAAAAGCGAATTCCGGCGATATTGGTACATATAAATGCAATTCTTGAATGGTTTTAGTTTTAAATAGCCTTATGGCTCTTCTTTCCTTCTCAGATTGCTGGCAAAAGAAATTTTTTTTGAAATTGTTAAGTCACTAAATACTCATTTCTTTGAAAATTTTCCCAAGCAAAAATTTTCCTATATTTTGTATATCATTCATACAATTGGGATTTTGATGTTCTAGGGTGTGTAAGGGGATTAGCAGTAGCACTTACTACTTCGAAGCTTCGAACGGGTTCAAGGTGGGAGGGGAGAGTTATCAAAATCGAGGTGAAGGATAGAGAAAAAAATGAGAAAAGTCGAAAAATTAAGGGAAAATCGGGAAAAGAGAAAAAAAAGTACTTAAATTCTTCGAGCCAGCTAAATACATGCAAATAATCTATAATGTCCAGGACATCTGTGACATTATGTCCCTATTTCATTATTTTATAAATCTCCAATTTGCTTTTGATTAATTTTAGTTTAGGATGCCCGATTCAGCAGGCAACGAGTGTTATGAATGTAATGAGAAATTCAGCACATTTCGACGTCGCCACCACTGTCGCCTGTGTGGCCAAATTTTTTGCAAGGGATGTGCAAGCTGTCAGGTGAACGGCTCAGAGCTAGGCTACAATGGTGTGCTAAGGCTGTGTAATTTCTGCGCCGAGCAGGTGGTCGCGCACATTGCACTACGACGAGAACGGCGAGAAAAAGGTAAATTATGTTCAAGTTCGTGTCCATGGAGAATCCCCCGAAAAAGCGAAATTTTCTACGGCCAGTGAAGGAAAATAAATCATTTTCGCTGAAAATTTTGCTGAAGAATCGTATTTCCTTTGGGGCAATGGAGGGACCAATGGGGCTGAGCCTCCCTCCTCCGAATATGGTATTTTTGGCTTGAAAACAACAAAAATCATAATTTTGATATCAAAAAGGTCGACGAGTAAAAAAAAGGTCATCGTACTGAAGGTGCAGCGAAAAATTTTTAAAAACCTCACCCGAATTTTATCTGGATACGAGCTTAAAGATATTTTTATGCCAGAAAGAAGTTTTGGCTTTTTTGGATTGGAAATAAATTATAATATTTGTGCTGATTCATCCATATAGGTAGGCTTTGCGAACAAAAGTTTATGGCTTTTTAGATTTTTGTTTGTTTTTCTTAAGAAAGAGCAGATTTTGGCGATTTCCCATGTAAATTTTAATATTCCCTCAGATACCAAAAAATAAGGGAGGGGGATGCAACTACTCCGCGTGCTGCCCGTAAAATTGCTAATAAGTAGTTCTCTAGTTTCTAATCGATTAATGAATGCTTTACATTAGTAAAATCCGTTGTGCATGATGCGGATGACGTGTTCACTGGTGTCCCGAGCGGAAGCAACACCAATCAAGGTATTAATTGAATAAGACATGGATGTTATAAGGCATAAATTTATATCGTAGAGAGCCTGCATCGACTTCACTCTCTTCAGCATGCTTCCGTCGGTGAATTTGGTGAACAGCTACATCAGCCGGAATATGAAGTGCTTTTACAGATGTTTTTGTCCAACATTTTTATTTTTTTAGGTGTTTGATCAGTTAGGCTCTCCATCGACCAGTTCATGCTCCACTAATGAGAACAGGCAATTGGAGTTGCTGTTCGAGCAAGAGCTTGGCAAAGTGCTCGATTGTTTGATGCTCCAAGAACAGCTTGACCAGAGGTGGAGAGATCTTCTGTGCTCCTTGAGCAAGCGAGTGGTCGAACGTATCTCCAGCCTGCCGTTACGGAGTCCTGACGCGTTAAACATACTGGATTTCCTCGTAAAACACGAAAACTTTTTAAGCGGCTGATCATTGACTGATGATGAGCTATTTAAGCACATCAAAAAACTGCACATGGACGAAGAACCTGCCAGCGAAATAGTAAACGGTGTGGCTTTCTCCAAGAGTATGGCGCATTCATCGATGCCAGTGGCGATGAAAAATGTCTCACTTATGTTGCTCAATGGTACAATATCATATGAACGGGTGAGTATTTGATTAACAGATCAAATAGCTGGATTTTGACTGGACACCATAGATCATAATGCACCTGCCTCAACATTTAAATGAGTTGCCTCTCCAGTTTCACATAAGGGGATCAAAATTTTACGAGTTTTAACTCATATATTGCTAAAATTTAAAAAAGTAATATAATCTCATTGCTAAAATTTTGCTTAAAACTTTCTCCATTAAAACACATCTCCTCCGGCAGCCCCTCCAAAAATTCAAACACAAATTTTCATTTTTATTGATTTTTTTACAGTATTTCCAAAAAAAAATTAAGGATCCTTACGGTTTTCGGCGATAGTCATATAGACAAAAACTCTTTGCACGTTATAGGTGCTTGAGAAGTTCAGTTCGTTAGAGCCATTATTGGCTCAAGAGCGCCAATATCTACAACTTCAATGTGATCGAGTACTTTCCCGCCGCGTTTCTCTGCTCCTAACCGAGAGTACTATTTCCACGCTTGCAGTCGAAATGCTGATGTCCGAAGGAATTTCCGTTGTCGCGAATGTTAAAGTATAATTGAAGTTGGAAATCCTAACTTTTGTTACAATTCCATCTAACTTTTAAGGCGAATGTTTTGTCGCGCATCGCCCGAGCCACTTCTTCAGACATTCTAAGTTCGTTGGATGCACATTTTCTCCAGCCTCGTGTTGGCTTTGTTCCCGATTTTTGTCAACGCGTATTTGTCAACACCAATGGAAGACGAAAAAGATTGCTCGTAAACTTTTTATTGTTTAATTTAAAAAACACTTATTGTTCTATTTATCTATTTTTTATCTATCATCTTTAATTTCACACTCATCTTTAGTTGTTTGAAAATTCTGTGGGAAATTTTGGCATTACGGTGCTGTTGAAGGGCAATTCTTTGCGTGAACTGGTGGCAGCAAAGCGTCTCTTACGCTTTTTGGTGCTGTCAAGGTAATTAGTTTTTTTTTTAATTTTTGACCAATATTTTCCTTCACATAAGGTATTCGACCCAATTGGAAATATCTTTTCTGTCCATGTTCAACTCTTTGCCGCGCGATTTAGTGCTAAAGAGAGAAAATAACGGCAATTTCCACTGTCACATTTGTGAGCTGAATGCACGCCACAACTCTTTTGAGAATGAAGAAACTACACATACCAATGTAAGGCTTGTACTAAAATGAGAGCCATAACCAAGAAGAGGCACCAAGAAGAGGTTTTTTCGCTTGCTTATCTTTTTTTACAGGTCATTTATTACTAACAAGTAAGGTTTTTTAAACTTTTAGGCAGTCTACTAAAAAGTCTGCAGTCGGTTCTTTTGTATAGAATGTTTTCAATTTTTTTAGTGAAGGGGGGGGGGGAGACGATGCCGATAAGCGCCACAGGTTTTGGAATTTTAGATCGTTTCTAATAAGGAAATTAACCAAATTGTGTCTATTTTCAATGGACATTTTTCGAAAATAATTGTTCAAACCATATTGTTGTTCTTGCTTTTTAAGGATAATGATTCTGCCAGCGACTTCTTGCGAGCTCTGGCCAAAGTCAACCTGACCATCTCGCCAGCTATTCACATCAGTGCACCCTTTTTGGCAACTCAAATCGGGCTTCAGCACCCTTTGCTGCGCTATATGAAGAATGGTCCGTTGTTTCGTTTCTTCTGCGCCGATGGCTTCGTCAGGCTAAAGACAGCTTTCGACAATCTGCAACACAAACTTGAAGCCGTTGAGCAGGCAGAAACTGAGCAGCGGAAACGGAATGCAAACGTACGGCATCGATGTCTAAGCGATGGGACAATGCGAGCGGATCCGCATCGGTTGCTTGACAGAAACGCATGGATCAGTTTTCGCAGTTCATCCGCGCTCCATTTTCGAAAACGGGCCGAATTGAACAAGGCGCTGAAGGAGGAAAAGTTTGTTGGGCATAGGCACATTATTAGCTATCATGATTTTTTTGTAATTCTATGTTGAAGATTCCATTATTTTCATAGGATTTTGGATTATGCGAAGGCACCCCAATGCAGATAAAAGCTTGTTTTCCTCGCCTCCTTTATCAAAAAATTTTTGCTCTAAAATTAAAGCCATGCGAAAAATTGAAAAAAACACACACTTGTGAACATTTCAAAAAGGCGGTAGGGAGTAGGGAGGCATGATGGAAAACGAGTACATGTACATATGTCCTTGACATGTATACAAATATTTATTTTCTACATATTTTAGCAGAAAATGATGTTATTCTAAAATTGAAATTTTTGTCTTTTACGGTCGAGATCACTTTTTCTTTTACGTTCACAAAAAAAATGTTTATGATAAGAAAGCTTCATAATTATTGTGGAGACTTTTCAAAAATAGGTAAATGGCTTCAATGTTCATATCTCTTGTAGAAAAGCTATGAACATCCTTTTGATGGATTTACTTAAATAAATCGATGAATATTATAATTAATGGACAATTTAGACATCGGGAAAAAATCAAGCTATTATCCGAATCGGAGGCGGGCGGGTCAGCAACTCATGACATCGCGCATCAAAATGGCGTGCTTAGCCCGTATAATCACCAAGGCATCGCATTCCTTTACTGCGCAAATTCACGTCGTGCACCATTTCGTCGCGTTGAAGAAGCGTCACGCATTTTCTGCACTGGTCCTTGTGTTCTTCAACGACAGTTTTACCACAGAGACGACACTTCATTGGGAACTTTCCTGTTAAAGTGAGTTTATTATCAGCACATTAAGCATAGGATGCTGAATCAACTGCTGAAGGCAGTATTCATAATTAAGGAAGGAAAAACATGACGAGTCGAAAGTCAGTTTCATACCTGATGCCAATTTACAAACCGAATATTATCGTTCGAATGTATTTTTAGAGCATCAGATCGGCTGATAGTTGCATATAAATTGACTAAATCAGACAAAAAATTTTGCATAAAATAGGTCAGGCCCGGCGGTGCCGTTAGGCGCCGTCGGGAAATATTTGAAATTTAGTCAAAATCATAAGAAAATCGATATAGCAACTAATACAAGTCTCGATTCCCAAACACAACCTGAATAAATAAATTGGGTGTTCATATTTTCATCATTCCATCGTTTTATTCATATTTTTTTCCTATTCTTGGTTATACGGATCACCAAAGGCAACTAATACAAGACGGGATACTAATGGGCATGATATAATAAATAAATTGGGTCCAGCTGTATTCGCCCTAGACATTTTTTTTTGTCTATTCTTGGTTATACGGATTACTGATCACCAAGGGGCAACTAATACAAGTCGGGATACTAATGGGCATGATACAATAAATAAATCGGGTCCAGCTGTATTCGCCCTAGACATTTTTTTCTATTCTTGGTTATACAGATCACCAAGAGGCAACTAATACAAATCCGATTCCTAAACACAACCTGAATAAATAAATTGGGTGTATTTCTATCCATTTATCCACCTCTAGACATTTTTTTCAATGCTTTTTTGTATATTTAGCAATTTTCTCTCATTCGATAGATATTTTTCAATTTGTATAAGTTGTTGCTTCAATACGGACTTCAAGTGCAAGGGCTGTGATCGGCCAATGCTAGAGCATCTGAGGCGTATTGTGCACGGCAACACGCGCATTGAGCTCGCGACACGGATGGTGGCTAACGGTGGCTGCAATCGGAACAGCTCAACATCATCGCTGGCCACTGCGGCGGTTGCGGCTGTTGGACCGTTTGTCAGCGGTGGAGTGGCCGCTTCCTTACACCTGCCTTCATCCTCATCGGACGATGATCTGAACAAACTGATGCCGCTAGAAGATCTGCCCTCATCTATTCCGAACAATAACTGCACAAGCATCATCTGTTGGCTTCGTTGCAATTCGTAAGATGTTCTTTTTTGTTATGAAAATTAAAATTTCTGCTGTCATCTTGTCATTTCTAATAAAAAGTCCTTTTTTTGTCTCAAAAACAATAAAATCGAAACAATTTTACGCTACATGTTACATCATAAAAATTTTTTTCTTTATTAAGATGTTCCTCCAATTCATCAATTGTGGCGATGCCAGATGAAGTGTTTCACCTGAGTTTTGGCAAATTTATCAATTACTTGGCCAATGGTGCCCATTGGGTATGCTACTTTTGAGTTTTCCACTCTAAGATTTCTCTGCACAGGTGTCGCCCTTTCCCTCCTCTTCTATTGAACTGTCGGAATGCCATCATTGCACATTTCACACACACAACCATTTCTTTGCCTTTGGCAATTTTGTTGCTCAGTTTCGCGTTAACCCGGTGAGAATGGCTTTATGCTTTTTGACTCACTCATCGCCAATTCATTTTTTAAAAGATTTACCCATTAAATGTGCTTTTTGCTCCGAATACCTGCAGTTTTGATCATGCCTTAACGGATACTCACAGTCAGTGTGAACAAGGCATGTTCATTTTTGTTTTTATCATATATTTATTGGTGTATAATATTAAATCTCTAAAGTTCAGCACAATATCTTTTTAAATTTAAATTCATATTTATCTATGTGTTTTGATGTTGAAGCGTTTGATGTTCGATAATTAAAGGGAATTCATTTCAAATGGATTTCGAAAAAAAATATAAAAACAAAACACAAAAGATGAGCACTAAAAATTGCCGGAATTTTATTAGGAAACAAATAGCAGAAATTCCATTCCATGATTTTTTTTTAATTTTTCCATAGAAGTTTCATTTTATGCTTTTTTTGGTCTACATTGCACCGCATGATATTACATAACTTCGAACAACGCCAATTTCAGAGCCGATTTCTCTTCGTGACACAGTGGACAACAAAGACAACAAAAGTGTCAATGTGCCGGATGTGGGCTCCGCAATTGCTCACGCGATGATGCAAGGATCTCCGTCCAATAAAGAAGATAAGAATTCCACTGCCTCGCTTTGCTCATCGACTGTGACGAGCGGAAACAACAAAAGTCACAAGGCTGACGACTTTGTGGACATCGCATACTCGGATGAGCACTGGCAGTACTCCGTGAAAGTGAGCATATTGTGAAATATTATGAAATTTTTGTTCATTTTATTGATGATTAAGGTCTACTTTCCTGAACAATTTGAACGCTTTCGAACATTGATTTTTGCAGATCGAGAAAAAAGGTACGCGAATGGACATTTCATGTTTAAATGAGTTACATAAAATTCTTATTTTTAAAGCTATCATACACAATTAAAATGTATACAATGCATCTGAAGTCTGAAGGCATGAAAAAACCTAAATGTTCCAATGCGCAGCACTTTTCATTTTAATTTATTAAATTTTTTCCCTTAATTTCTTAATAATGTATTAAGAAGTGCTTCACAAATAAATGAAAGAGCCACAACATGCTTTTTTCATCTGTCTTTTGGCCTTTTTTGAGAATGGCTTAACTAATAAGTTACTGTGGTCTTTAAATTCTAATTTTTATATTAAGCTTCATCCGTTCGCTGGCGTGTTCGTCGCCATGGTTCGAGAAATGAAAAATTTTGGGGTAATTTTTGTTTTTTTATACAGGTATCCCCAAGGTGGTAAGAGTGGAGCAGTCTTCTCGCGCACCGATGACGAACGCTTTGTGTTGAAAACGCTGAACCGGTTTGAGCTGGACACGTTCAAACAGTGCGCTCTCCGTTACATTGACTATATCTCAATGGCTTTGAGTGAAAAGAAGCTGACCGCATTATGCAAGGTAAATAGTGCAATGCCATTTCAAGTTTTGTGGTTTACTGTGATACAGATTTTTGGCGCCTTCACTGTCAATATAACAAATAAACAAACGGGCCAATTGGTGAAGAATAGTGACCTAATTGTGATGGAGCATCTGTTTTACCGCAGGGATATCAAACAGATCTGGGACCTGAAGGGCTCCTTGAGAAACAGGTCCTGTAGTTCATTCACTACATTATTAGTTGGAATGCATCGTTATTTAAAGTTCTTTCTAAAGAGATTACCATTGTCGATTTGAGCCTCCTAAAATGGTTCACTCATTGCTTGAAAATTACTATGGAAAATGGAAATATTAAGATTTGTGAATTTTTGTATTAGTAGGACCATTGCGGTTGTAAGAATCGGAAAGCCTTCCGAAAGGGCCGTAGCCATAGATTTCGGAAATCAGTCAGGGTTTCCTGGTGTATGTGGACTAACTCGTTAATTTCAGATTTCAGTTAATTTGTTAATTTCAGGCTTGCTTCCACAAAGACTGCCGACACAAATGGGTGCGCCTCATCACCGGTTCTTTTGGACGAGAATTACATTCAAGATCTATGGCGCAATCAAATTTATGTGAACACGCACTCAAAAACTGCGCTACGCCAGGCAATCATCAACGACAGCCACTTCCTGGCTGATCAGGGCATAATGGACTACAGCTTATTGGCGGGCGTTTGTCGAGGCGAAGAGGACGAAGTGATCATCGGCATTGTTGATTATATGGTTGGTGTAACAGTTGCGTTGAAATGGATTCATCTACTTCACATTTTATTGAAAACCATTATTTAACAAATTTTCAATTTTTCCTTGCAGAGATCCTACACATTTGATAAGAAAGTGGAGAGTGCTATCAAGAATGCCATTCCTTTGACCAATTTGTCAACAGTGATCTCCCCTGAACAATACTGCCGACGCTTCTACGAGGCCATTGATGGGTAAATTATCGAAATTTTTCAATAAAGCGCACTGCTCTGTCAGGTACTTCGCTGTCGCACCCGACCAATGGACAAGCGACTCCACATTCACTTAACTTGTATTAGGCATAGCAGAAAGGTATGCGATGTTGCGGAAGTTCACCGTATTGGCTGAATGTTTATTTAGCGTAGATCCAACTAGAAGGAAACTCATTAACGCAAAACTTAGGCTAATGGCGCTGACCGCAGGCTAATGGCGCTGACCGCGCCTAGCACAGTGCCTGCGATCCCAAAAAGCCCTGAATGTGAGAGACGATGACGATTTTTTGTGATAATTGTTTATTTTTCTTCTTGATTCATTTTGTTAGCATATATACGGGCATTGTATGCATTTTTATAGATTATTTATAGATAAAAAAGAAAAAACTTTACCTTCGAACGGCAAACCATAGTTGTGCAAGGGGGTCAGGGGAGGTGGTCTCAAACATCAAATGTAACGGTTTTGAAAAAAACGTAAAATTTGGGATTTTTTTGCAAAATTCTTAAGCAAATATGCATATGCACTAAAATCGGAAAATCTTGATAAATTTGAAAACGGTCAAACGTAAAAATTGGGCCCTGAGGGCCTCCTGAATCCCTTGCACAAGTATGCGGCGAACTTAAAAAATATTGAAAGAAAAACTAGAGCTCTGATTGTAACAGGGCTGGCAAAAGCTACGATCCCTACACTTTTCCTACATTGCGATGAGCGCAGAGAAAAAAATAAACAATAGACC
>JAEHOM010000675.1:0-10592 GCA_016433075.1 Hoplolaimus columbus | reverse complement strand
ATTTCGCGAATTAAGTAAAATAAAATAAAATTAACATGGATAAAAGAAAGGGAAAAATATTAAAAAAGGGTTAGATACAAGGGTTAAAGGGAATGGATAAAGGTTAAAAATAAAAAATGTTAAAAGATTAAAAAGTTAAAAGATTAAAAAAAAAGCTAAAAGATTAAAGAGAAAAAGAAAAGATTAAATGTTAAAAGATTAAAAATTAAATCACCGTCTTTTCAGCCAATGGGCAATCCGCCTGCTAAGAGTTATAATCTTCCGTGCCCTTTCTTCTTTCTCCAACGGATCATTCTCAAACAGGTTCTTGAATTCTTCCATTATTTTTTTTGCCGCATCTGTTGGCGTTGTGCGGTAATCCAACCGCTGCGCTTCAGTCAATTCACGAAGCCGCTCCTCATTCTCATCAAAAATCTCGCATAAGCGGCCTTCAATTTGTGGGAAGACGCTCGCCCAATTAATTATTTTGGCTGGGCGTCGACGTGAATTATCCGACAAATATAGCGCATCATTTGTCGGCACCTGCATTGAAAAATTAATGCAATTTGACCAGATTTTCAGTATTCTGGAGGTATCGAGGGTTATGATCACAAATCTGACATTGGTTTTTCGAATTTGAGGTTTCAGGTATTGGTTTTCAGGGCTAGGGTACGTGTTTTTCGATTTTTAAAACAAATGAATTGTGGCCTAATTTTCGGTACACTGGAGTCTTTGAGGATGCTAATCACGAATATGGCGTTAGTTTTTCCGTAATTCCGGTACCAGGGGTTGGTTTTCAGGGCTAGGGTACAGGTTTTCTATTTTTAAAACAATGTATTTTGGCCTAATTTTCGGTACTGATTTTGGGTGCTGATTTCGAATCTGTCATTTGTTTTTCGAATCAGGTATTAGCGGTAAGTTTTCAAGATCAGGTGCGAATTTTTCTATTCTTTAAAATTAACGTAATTTGACCAGATTTTCGGTATTCTGGAAATCATACACTGAAAAACTTTTCGCCGCTCCGAAAATGCGGCGAAATTTATTGAAAAGATTATAGCGTTTTGGTCTAAAAAAGGCATTTAACAGCCAGGTAAGGCAGATTTTGGATTTTTTGGCTTGGAAAATCAATTTTTTAGAAGAATTTCGGGGTGATGATGCGCCGTCGGGGAAATATTGACGAAACTCGGCCAAATTCCTAAAGGAAATGCGTCATTTTCTTGCGAAAAATGCGAAAATTTCTAGAAATTTTTGAATTTTTTACTCCGTCCCGCGGATGCCCTGCCTTCGGCCAGGTTTTTTTTGGGGGGCGGGGGGTGCACTTGCCCCCGTCTGCCCTCTCAGATCCGTTCATGGCGCTTTCATGTCAGGATATGGGCTTACTCAATTTTAAAAACCAACGTATTTGACGACTTTCGTTTTTCATTGCATTATTTCTTTAAAAAAATTAATTAATTTTTAATGTTAGTACATGTACTGATCTTGTGTTTTTACATTTAAAATTTTTTGATACCTGTTCCCGAGGAACGCAAATCAGCAAAACGCAAGTATCAAAAACGCAAATCATAACATGTACAAAAGAAAAAATGAAAAATACAAGAAAATTTCTTATAAAATTTTTTAAAAATTTTCACAAATTAATTTTTTTAATTAAAAACCTATAAGGATGAAGAATTTCTAACTTGTAGTGTAAGAAAAATAATAAAAATTTCATAATTTATCAAAAATTCTTTAAATCTTAATTAAATTATTGATTTCAGTTAAGTGATAACATAGATAAAATGGCGGAAATTTAAAATAAGCCTTGGAAAAATAGGAGCCATGAAAATGCCAAAGCCTTGAATTTAAAAAATAGGAATTTTTGTGATTTTAGATTTTTGTGATTGGACCGATTTTTTTTATTTATTAGCATCAGGTTAGGCCACCTAAAATAATTGAAAAATATGTACAAATTTTTTCATCGATTCCCTAGCTATGTCATAGCTTGTCGGTTATTTTAGTCCGATTTTTTTATTAGTTAGCATCAGTTTAGGCCACCTAAAATAATCGAAAAATATGTACAAATTTGGTTCATCGATGCCCTAGCTATGTCATAGCTTGACGGTTATTTTAGTCCGATTTTTTTATTAGTTAGCACCAGGTTAGGCCACCTAAAATAACCGAAAAATATGTACAAATTTGGGTCCTGGATGCCTTGCTATGTCATAGGTCATAGCTTGTCGGTTATTTTAGAACGATTTTTTTTATTAGTTAGCATCAGGTAAATAACCGACCTAAAATAACCGAAAAATATGTACAAATTTGGTTCATCGATGACAATATCTACTTGTCGGTTATTTCGACTGATTTTTTTAGTTAGAATTAGGTTAATAACCGACCTAAAATAACCGAAAAATATTTACAAATTTTTTAATCAATGCCTTAGCTATGTCATAGCTTGTCGGTTATTTTAGTCCGATTTTTTATTAGTTAGCACCAGGTTAGGCCATCTAAAATAACCGAAAAATATGTACACATTTGGTTCAACGTTGCCCTATCTATGTCACAGCTTGTCGGTTATTTTAGTCCGATTTTTTTATTAGTTAGCATCAGGTATCGGTAATAACGGCTATACGAAAATCGGTACCGGTATCGGTACCACTACTGGCAGGTAGTACCGGTACAGATACCGCTTAACCCTAGTTAGGCCAACTAATATAACTGCCAACCAATACCAACCTGACCAACCACCTTCAGCTTGATGTACTCAGCCGGCTGTGCCCCTGAACCAGCAACACCATCAGCATTGATACCATTGTCGGCCATAGTTGCAGATAAAAATTTCGAAAATGTCTTCTTTGGATTAGTGGGAATTCTATATTTGGGAATTCGGCGTAAATTCGGACATCGAATATTTTGTCCAAAAATGAGAATTGGGGACTGCTTCAGTAACCGAGAGATAATTGGGGACTGCTTCAGTTACCGAGCTTTTTGGATCCTGGAATTGATTTATATGCATACCAATGTTCAAAAAAAGTAATCCGTTTGATAGTGCTCCGGCCTGATGACTATCCATAGTTTCGGGAGTCCCCTGTAGACCATGTTCACCGATCGCAGGAACATGTCTTCAGCATGGATCATGAAGTACGATCCCCTTCCGAAATACGTGAACAGCTGCGTAATACCTGAAAGCAGGACAGCTGTTCAAGCACGGAGAAGCCTAAGCCTAAATCAGAACCGTCCCACCGCTCACCGGGCATTTCATTCCGGTCTTGCGGCAAAACTTTTTTCAATTTTTTTTCATTTTTTTAAATACACACGATAATTCAATTGAAAAGTTCAGTTCAGTTCAACTTAGATGAGATGGCCCGAAGGCCAGTGATGGCCTTCCTGGCCTTCCGCCAGTAGGCCAGTGAGGGTGGCGGGGAGGCCCGGGCGATCATGAAGGAGTTTGAGGATGGCAAAGGTTGCCGGCTGTTCCAGCCAGCGCCATTTAACCACGCATGGACTGTTCGGCACGACAAGCCCCGTCCCCTAAAGTAGCTCCTGGTTGGGGTTTCTGCATTGATTTACCCGACTTCAAGTCTCCTCTCTACAGGTGAACGGGTACTTGTTCAAGTGCTACAATGGGACGAGGGACTATCTCCCTTCCCCTTTTGCCTTAGGTTTTGTTGATGGTTTTGGGGTCAAGGGACGGACGGCGGCTATTGAGCTCACGACATAATCACGACGGCGACAAAAATGACATATAATAACCCTTCTTAAATACAGGCGCTCCCTCGACATGCGGGCAGGGTGCGATCAAAAGGAGCAATGGACGCCTCGAAGTGTGCCAATGTCGGCCATTGCATCGGGTTTGCGCCATTGCTTAGGTAAATGTTTTCATGAGCTTTTTATTTTTTGGCTTTTTTAAAAACTTATACAAACTTTAAGAAAAGTTAAAATGGAAAGAAATAAAATGGTAAATTTAGAACAAAGTAATATATTACTTGCAGAATTGAAATTAAAAAAAAACCTGGCTTGGGGCTATTCGCAAATGGGCGCCTGATCACATGTGATAAGCGCTAATTAAACAATTATATATTTAGAAAAATGAAATAAATAATTATATTGCACAGATTCTGCAAGATATCAACGGTAATTGACAGACGCATTAAAGATCAGCCAAATACCAAATGAGCTGGATGAGGTTGATATTAAGCAAAATTGTTAAGAATTCTGGCAGCGAGGCAAGCAGCAGATCAATCAATAACCAGCTATAGAGTCGATATGTTTAGTGTTTTATTTCTTATTCTGAACGAGAAATAGAAGGTTATCTTTATTACGTGAAAAAAAAAGTTTATATTGTGGTTAATGGGCATTGGGTCTTGTCTTCGACAGATTGGAAGTTTTAAATGTTTATGTTGGTGCAGCGGGGATAAATCCCAGCCCATTCAAATTCTTGTATTCATTTGGGGCGAAAACAATAATAATCCGGCGGATCGGTCTTGCTTCCCCCTCTCTCAGATGACCCTGCTGATAGCCACTTGGCATTGATGCTTCATCCTCTGTGCTGATGTCTTGGACCTGTGCCACCATCCCTCCCTACCCTATCAGATTGGATGTTCACTCATCGGCCACTCGCTCGGACATCGCAAGATTAACCCATAACTGTTCCCTCTCTCTTCCCCTTCCCCACAGCGAATGTTTTGGCGTCTCACTGCCTCGATGTGCCGGATTCCCTTGTCTTGACCCATCGGATGAGCTCATTTTGGACCTCTGCCAGTGCCCATCTCGAACGACGCCAGTGGCCAAGCCCATATAAAAGACGCAAATGATCGCTGAACACACACACTCCTTACTCATCATCCTCTGCTGACCTTCATCCCGCTCTTTTCACCCTTTAAGCGTTCTTCGGATAAAATAACACGGAAATTTCCTTCAGACCTTTGGAAGGGAAAAGGTTCTTTATCACGGTTTTGGTTCGAGTTTTTCCCTATCGCCTTCTCCCGACTGAACTCTCGACCTTCTGTTCCCCGTCCGCTTTGATTCTCACTTGCCCTCCCTCGTCTATCACTTATCCCATTGAAGCCCGAAAGGTATACAGTGGTTGACTATCTCACTTGTGTTCCGTCGCCAAATTCCCTACTCCTCTGTGGAATCGCTTCCGTTCTCGTTCATTTTTATATATTTGGTAGACAAGCACCTAAGCTATCCGGCTTGTGCTTGTAGCGGGTCATCGTCCAATCTTCGTGGAAGCAGCGGTCATTTATTGTCCACTACCCCTCCCCCCTGTGGCACTCTAGTTCATCGAGCGAAACGCTCCTCAGTACAAGTCCGTCGGCTCACCCACGCGTCGTGCAGCATCCCCGGACTCCTATCCTTCACGCCCATGAGTTGCTGTGCGCCTTGTTCTTCGGGCACAGGTCTCCACCCCAAATCCCCGAAATTGACTGACTTATTCCTGAATTTTGCCGATTTCTTTTTTATTAGTTGATATAGAGATTCTATTTTTATATTGTGGTTAATGGGCATTGGATCTCCATTCCAAATCCCAGAAATTGACTGACTTATTCCTGAATTTTGCCGATTTCTTTTTTTTAGTAGTTGCACTAGAGATTTTATTTTTATATTGTGGTTAATGGGCATTGGGACTCCATCCCAAATCCCAGAAATTGACTGACTTATTCCCTGATTTTTGCCGATTTCTTTTTTTAGTGTGTTGCTCTAGAGATTTTATTTTTATATCGTGGTTAATCAGATCTTGGCAATTGACATATGTAATATCTAACAAAAAAATGGGGGAGAAAGCGACGATCCCTGACCGGAAGATCAAGCTGCCCAATGAGTTGTTGTACATGTTTATCGATGCTATGCCGTTGGCCATTGCTTGTGCAACCGCCAGTCGTCCAGTCTCCTACGCCTACAACTCCTACTTGGAGGCCCGCGCGCGGACCATCCACAAAATGGTCTGTGATTTTTAACATTTTTGTGGTAAGGAATCTACTGTACTTTTCTGTTTTGCCGTTCCAATCCAACGTCCTACCAAGATTGACTTGTTTGACATTCTTGAATATTCTAACCAAGATGGTCGAAAAACATTACTTGGCATGGCTATGACATGTCAACGTGCCAATCTTGGTAAGATGTTTGGGGGGGGGGGGTGGCGGCAAAACAAAAGTACCGAATCTACTGCTGTTGTCGAAATTCGAGCAAATACCTTGGAACCGAATAATTTGCAACAAAATTCGAATTTTTCATTATTTTGTTACCCATTATATTCTTTGCCTTTGTCTCCCGCTCCCATCAGTCAGGTCCGGCCGTAGGAAGGAAACAAAATTGTTCATCGTGTATTCGCTTTTTTTTACTAAAAAAGCGGCATTTATAGATCGTTTATGTTAGAAAATTTGATCAAATTTGCAAATTTTCACAGAAAATTTTCAATTTTAGTCCCATGTTCGCCAATTTTAAAGGTTTCCGGGAGGGGGATGGCTAAAGCTGAAGCCCTTTACAGCCCTCTAGTTCCAGGGGTGGGCCGAAAGAAAAATTTGTCTAATAAGTCTAAATTTCCAAAATTCGAAATCGAAAAAAAACCTCGAGTTTCTATTTCGAAATCGTAATGTAATTTCGGCCCACCCCTGACATGAGCCCTGCCATAGGCCTGAATTTTGGTAATAAAAACAATACCTTCAAGCCTACAAAATTCAGATGGCCAACAAAAGTGTCATCTCGAACGGTGGAATGACATCCGTGAACAGCTGGTCGATGTGCTTAAAAAACAACTGCAGCTTAAGGAAGAACTGCTCGCGAACAACTTTGCGGAAATGGGCCGCATTCGTCCTCTGCTGGACGCACTTGAAGACCAGGATAGCACACTGACAAAAATGCTGACAGAACAGTATGCACAGTGTCGCATCTATGGCCAAGCATTGGCCGAGATCACTGGCAACAGCAGCAACAAGAAATGCACTTCTGTTGGTAATTATCACTCGTTGAGGTGCTCAACTTTTAAAACTGACAAAAATTTCTTATCATATGGAAAAATTCATCATACTTCCCACTAAAAAAAACTTGAAAATCAACAAAAATTCATACAGTTAAAATTGCCAAAAAAATTCGCTGGCTCGGATAGTTGGCTGACAACAAACATAAAACTCCAAAAACCAGCCATTTTTATTCAATCAAATTTTGCACTCTCTTCAGCCAATGGTCAAAAGTCGAACGAAGCCTGAGAAGTTCTAAAAGTCGCGCGAGCAGAATTGAGCAGCGAATTTGATCGGCTCCAAACAAAGGATGTCCAGTGATGTAACATGTAGCCATAAATAGATGACACCTCACCCATTCCGTCTTCGACCTTGTTTAGATCAGATCAAAGTTTAGATAATTCGAAATATTCAGGTCCTAAATATTCGTATCCTCAAACCACCTAAATATTCGGACCTTCAAAGTTAAGATTAATATCATCAATATTCGGGTCCTAAAATGCATGTCCTCAAAATTCGAGTCTTAAATATTTAGGTCCTCAAAATTCGAATCCTAGCTATTTGAGCCCTCAAAAGTCCTAAATATTGGGTTTCAAAGTTTAGGCCCCCTTAAATATTCGGGCCATAAAATTCAGGCCCTAAAGTTTAGGTCCTCCTAAATATTCGGGTCCTGCCCTCAAAGTTTAGGTCATCAAAATTCGTGTTTTCAAAATTCATGTCTTCAAAATTCAGGTCCTAAATATTCCTAGAAGGGTCCTAGAAATTCTAGTTTTAAATGTTCGGGCTTTCAAAGGTCGTCCTAATGTCCTCATATTCGTTCCTCAAAGTTTAGGTCCACCGAAATATTCGGATCCTAAAATTATGGTCCTAGATATTCGGGCCCTCAAAGTTCAGTTCCTCCTAAATTTGAATCACAGATGAATTGATTGGTACCATTTTCGGTAGTTATTTTTGAATTTTTTCCGAATCACCTAAACTAGACAAGTACCTGCCTGACTACTACAACTACAACCAAAATTTATGAATTGGACTTAATAGGTACGAGCGTTGTGGCTGTAAATGTTACTTTAGAAATTTTTCGTAAAAAGTTTTTTTTAATAACTCTTTACTTTTGCGCCGCCGCAACGCTCATTTATATTGATTGATATTCAACACTGATGAGTGATGTGAAACACTGACCCAAGTCCATTGTCGCACTTTGGGTCGAATATGCCCATTGCTTATTTTGTCTCAGGGATGCCATTTTGCCGCATTTATTAGAGGCCGGACCTTGACTGGATCCAGTCTGGATTTTTCTGGATTTTCTGGATCCAGATCCAGACATTTTGGCCGATTCTGGATTTCCTGGATTTTTAGTCCAGACAGTCCAGAATCCAGACCACACTCAAATCCAGATCCAGAATCCAGACTTTCCAGTCTGGATTTTCTGGATTAATGAAAATGGCCTATTTTCATAAGGAATTTGGTTGATTTTCGCCAAAAATTTCCCCGTCGGCGCTTATTTTTTTATTTTATTTTTCCTGTTAAATTTCTCGTGTATAGAAAACACATATTTTAGCACTTTATAGCTGCATAATCTGCCAAAAACTGCCAAAGTTTTGCCCGTGTTCGACTTTTGGCCAGATTGCCAGCTGCCACTTACCATGCTAGCATGGGCAACCCAAAAATACTGAAGGACATATATGTCGTCAATTTAGACTTCTAGTTCTGATTCATCGCACTTAAAAAAACCCATGATACATATACATGATATATTTTATACCCATGATACATTTCTGGTCAAAATTAGACATCCATTTTTTATCCAAAAAAAGGGTAGGTATAACGTATAAATTGTGATTTTTCCTAGTGTTATGCTTGCCGCAGCCTCATATTTACTTCCTCTTATAAGTAATAAAAGCATTTTAACTTTTAAGACAAAAAAAAAGATATTTTTTTTTTCGTGAAAAACTTGAATTTTAACGCATTTTTAAAAAATCCAGAAATCCAGAACTGGATCCAGGGTCTGGTTGAATCTGGATTTTCTGGATTTTATGGATTTTTAGTCCAGAAAATCCAGACCATATTCAAGTCCATAATCCAGAATCCAGATCCAGAAAAAAATTCCGGGCTCTAAAAATAAGCAAAAAAACGCATTTTCCATTTGTTTGGAAGCTTCTAGGGTGGATTTTATTCACAAATTTACCTATTTCCGAGTTTTCACACCTATTTAGTTATCTATTTTGAGATTTTTGCCCCCTAAAAATCCGTTCCCTACTTGTTAGCAATCTATTTATGAACCGGTCCAAATCAAATCCGAATCATCCAGTCTTAAGCAACATATTTAGGAATTGCTGGCAAATATAGCTCAAAAATGCTTAATTTTTGGTTAAAAATTGACTGATTTTCTTAGTTAGAAATTCTGTTGGCGACGCCTAATTCCTGCAAAATTTCTTGATACATCCATGCAATTCAATATACTTTTCCGATGTTCTTATTTATGTATTTAGGATTTTGTTGATGTCACGTTCCTTAACGCGATTACCCATAATAAATGGAGTCCACGAATGCTTCGAATTGGCTGGATCAAAGAACAACGTTCTGACGAGAGAACAATCATTGAGTTGGCAGAAGAGAACAATGAAGCAAGACGCGATGAAGCAGCGCAATCTGCTGCTGTACGGAACCTGGACATGGCAAGACTTGTTTACTTTCTTCCTACATGCAAAAAGGTGAAATGTGATGTCCGAAAATGTCAAAAATGGAAAAATTGGATCGCAGCTTGCCACTCAAATAACTGACATTAGATGTGCATAAATAATATACTTTTGAGTCCAGAGCTGGACCCGGATTTAGTTATAGGCTTTTTTGGCCGAAACTGGATTTCCCGGATTTTTAGTCCAGTATCCAGGTCACTGTCAAATTCAGGTCCTATATCCAGATCCATGGTTTCCGACCTGGATTTCCTGGACTCATAAAAATAAGCAATTCTCTTAAAGAATTTGACCAATTTCCTCCTAAAATTTCCTATCAGCACCCCTCGACACCTTTCAATAGTTTTAATCACGATTTTTCTTTTCTTTTTTTTTGCCTTTTCACCGTGTCAGAGGCTGATTAAATTTTTTAGGGGATGCGGATCGGTTGAATATCTGGCACCAATTTTGTATTAAACGTCGGGCTTTTCTTATTTTTATTAAATTCCCATTAAAACGATGGTTCCTTGAAATTTCTTAAAAATATCAGCTAACTACATGCGCTTTCAATGTGCCTCTTTTTTTCCCCTAAATAATACTTACAGAACAGCCATACTCATTTTCTTCCTTCTTTGTAACTAATAACGCGTTTATTTAAAAATCTATTTTACATTTTAAAGCCAAAAATGTTTTTTTCGCATCTTTTACATTTGGGAAAATAAAAATCCAAGCATAGATCCAGGGTCTCGCCGAACCTGGATTTTCCTGGATACTGGATTTCCTGGATTTTTAGTCCAGGATTCAGGTCACTGTCAAATCAAGGTCCAGGTCCAGTATCCAGGTCCAGAATTTCTTAAATTCTAACCGTGCGACCAAATTGGCTTCCATCACCTTGACAAGCGAGGACCTTCGCCAATTGGACAATGTGTTCAGCAACGAGGATCAACTCCAACAGTTCAATGACGTCATCTCCGGATGTTTAGTGCGCATTGACCGGCATGTG
>JAEHOM010000674.1:0-10592 GCA_016433075.1 Hoplolaimus columbus | reverse complement strand
ACATTAGTCTCAGATCTCATTCAGTATAGACGATCTACTATAACTTACGTATTAAGGTGCTTCTGGAATTATCAACACTACCAAAAATTGATAACCTCCAAATTGCGATGCATAACGAAAACCAAAAAGCGATAAAATTGCTGGTTGCAGCTCCAAACCCAGAAAAAGAAAGGTGGTCGATTAAACTTAAGCAAATGATGCCACACCCATTTTTAGTTATTACGTCATTAATGTGTTCTGTTTCCGTAAGCCAAGAGATTTGGTAATTTTTGGAAATCAGAAGATTAAAACTGTGGAGCATGTGAAAGAAATAGCAATTCGGGAGGATCAATTGGATCAATATGATAAAGCGGGTGTCTTTGTCGATGTGCTACACAAGGGTAAAATGGTAATATGAAAAAATAAAATAAAAATTATCAGATAAATTATCATAAATGCTACACGAATTTGATTTTAAGTGCTAGCTGAAATTGATTTTATATTTCGGAATGAAATTTCAACCCAATTATTAAATAAATCAATTAGCATTAACAAACATGCATTTTTGCGCATTCTTTCGGAACGCACATTTGAACACATTTTAGAAATTCTTTAAATTATGAAATATTATTATTATTACAAATATAAATATAAACATTGCAGGATATCCATCACGAAATGACGAAAAATGAGCTGAAAAAGTACATAAATGAAGAGATGATATTGAAGCTTAAAAAGCTGTGAACGCAAATGCCACTGGCGTCGATAGCTAGACTCGAGACTGTATTTGATGCGCTGCTAGCTTCATTTGTAAAAAAGTGCAAAATACTACCTTATTAGATTTTCAAAATCTCGAAACCTTGGCCTGATTTTTTGAAATTTTGGGTAAAAATTAAGAATTTTTCCGAATAACCAGGTCAAATGTTCGAGATTTTGAAAATCTAATAAGCTTGAATTCGTTATCATTGCCTCGAATATCCTCGAGAGCAAAAATATGGCCAGAAAATAAGGTTTAAATTTTTGAAATTTTCTAGACAAAAATCTTTTCAAACCTTTCTGATGAGTTTTGACGTCAGATTTGTGATCAGCACCCTGGAAACCCTCATTTTCAGTAAATTTTTGGATATTTGCACTTTTTACAAAAGACCCGCCACGATTTGCTGATTCTCTCTGTCATTACCTATTTTAACTGTACTTTACTGTACCATATTTACTGTATTTCATACAATACTTTTATTACACTGTCCTGTTTTCACATCTTTTGCTCCTTTTCGGTTAAAATTCTGTTTTTTTCCAACAAACGTGTGCTAATTGTATGTTCGGCTTACTACAATCACATTCATCGCATGCTTCACACATCGGCTGACTTTGCGTGGGTGGGCCAGAGCTTGAGCTTATGTTTTATTGCCAGAGCTTATGTTTTTGAATTTTATCATTTTGTAACGTACGTCAAACGATAATTCTTAAATTTCTTGACAATTCCGACATTTTATGCGTGACAAGCAACATTTTGTTTGTGTGTGTCCATAAGCTTCGATACACTAGAGTTTAGGGTTCTCCATCTGCTGCAGATGCGGTAACACAATTTGTTCCTTGGTATAGGCAACATCGCACAAATCGTTGAACCCCTGCAACTCCACGTCCGTAATACATCCGTCCAGGTTGTCATCGCCGAGCAGTTTGAACACATCAATGTACACTTGTTTTGTCTGGTTAAAGTTCACGCGATAATCTTTGTCGGTGTCTAACTAAAAAATTAAATTTAAACCGTATAAAGCATAAATCCTCTAATAGCTCCCCAGTGGAGTTCCAAAAAATGGGAATTTTTAACACAAAAAGCGTCTTCTCGTGGTTTTTATGCAACTTTAAATACACCATTCAAAATCTTAATTCATGTGATAAGAAAGAATATGCAATTAAATCGAAATTTTATAAATCGAAATTTTATCAACTCAACTTATGCAACTTATGATCTCCCCAAAGTCAAGGGGGTGATCTTATTAGGGGCGTGAGCATAAGAGGAAATACTGTACATTTATAACTGAATTACTAAGGACCAACTCAAAAAGACTGGTGCGAAAATGGAATTTTACATAAAAAATGAATTTATTACTGAAATTTGCAAATTCATGAGTTATGCCGGTTTGAACTGGTTTAGATTGATACCAATTTTTTTCAAATTTTACATAAACAGATATATAGTGTGAATTTGTAAACAGAGTCGAATTGTCCGTATTTTTTATTTAAAATTTTGGAAATATTTCACTTAGGTAAATTATTTTAATTGTTATGTGCTCGCCTTTCTTTCCTGTTTTTGCACCCACATACTGCACCTTGGGAATTTGTCAGCCACATCGTAGACAGAGACTGTCGTGTCGTTGTCCCAGGTAAAGTTCTAGGTCAAAAAGTATCTTTATGGGACAAAAAAAATTTTCCCAATAATGAGCTAATTTTGAGCGCATTTTTTGCGATTCGGTTTTTTCACAAATCAGAGGTTAGTTTTTTAAATATTTTTTTTTAAAAACTCGTAAGTTGAAAAACAGGTTTATGATATGTTGGTTGATGTTCGACATACTTGAGTTTTCGAGGGTGCCAACTGCATTCATGAATTTGGACTCAATTTCCATGATCTCACACTCTAGGCCTGTTTTGCTAGTTTCTAAAATTTTTTAGAAATTTTTAGGCCTGTTTTTTGGGCAAAAATACAAAAATTCTTTACTCGAAAAAATCGAAAATTTCTATACCTGTTTTTCTACTCCTAGCTGGAACTTTTCAAAAAAAAAACAACGTGATTTTTTTGATCAGCAGCCTCGAAAACCTTCTGGTATAAAAAAACTGGCCGAAAAAGTTGTTTTTAATGTTTCAAAATTTATAGGCCTGTTTTTCTACCATCTAGTTCGAAATTAATGTTAGATTTGTGATTAACACCCTCGAAAACCCAATGTAGCCAAAATTCGCTCAAAACTAGCACATTTTTGGATAGATTTTTTGCCCCATAAAGATTTTTTTGGGCCTAGCACCGTCCAGAAACCATACCTGCTCGGCCCATGCTTTGAATGGTAGACTGTTAAGCCATTTTTCCACCCAGCATTTTTGGCATTATTTGAAACTGACTGACAAATAGTTCAGACATGAAGCCATTTTGGCAACCGATTGCTCTACTTTTATAATGCTAATAAGTAGCTATAAAAACATAATAAAAGATAGGAATATGCATAAAAAAGCAAATTGTTATTTTTATCACAAAAAAACTATTTTCGTGTAATTTTCGGTGCCAGAAAAGTTGGATGAAAATCAGTCAAATTCACCCATCCATTTTCCATTTTCGCGGTGAACCTATACGTCCCTAGGGATGTGTTCATCCCGCGTGCACCCAACATGTGTAATCAATATGCAGAAATGGAAAACAAGTACCTAAGTGAGAAGTGGGTATTCCCTAAAATGAGAAAGAAAGGAAATGAATTTTTATTTAAAATAGAAACAGAATAACGCCAAAATTAGCAAAAGTTTTTGCCATAGAAAATGTATTGAAGAGATTGTTTGCATGAGATAAGATAGGTATGTCTAACCATTAGTTGTTTTTTTCTCAGTCGGTATTTTTAACACTACGGGAGACCCAAACAAATATTACAGACATTCGCTTCGATACATTTTCGTTTAAAAGTCGCTTTGGCGTTCGATTATTTTTATTTTATGTAATCGTTCCAGTAAATGATGCTAATACATTTTTGGAAGTACAAAGTTTTCAGAGCGTTCATTTTACGTACGTACCAGAAGCTTGCACTTCTTTGGTGCCGTTTGCTTGGTTGTCGATTCTTCTGCTCGAAAAAAGTCTACACTTTCATCGTCCTATAACTTCTGACTTTTCATTAGAAATTAAACGGAACGAACGTCAAAGTTCAGAGAAGGAAGCCCATGCGATTCCAACAAGCAGCCAATACTTAGCAAGACCAAACAAAGTGATGTTAAAAAGGAAGTCATTTGGGTGAGGATGAGAAATGCGAGGATTGAAGAATGTTGCATGAGAGTACGGGAAAGCTATATTAATACCCCCCCCCCGCCAGCGCCACCACCAATGATTAACACTTTGAGACGGCTCACATTCAACAAAAGGTATTAATCATATAAAATAGACCGGCCAAAGGTTTAAGGGTAAAGCATATTTATTCGGCTGAGTCAAAGAAATATGGTCCAATCAGTGTGCGAGCAAATCTTTGATTCTTTAGTCTTTTTCCTAAAACGCTTTTTCGTTGTAAAGGCCAACCAGCCTAGCATCAGCCTCAAGCAGTGTAAGATCATGTTTTGACCCGAGAAACCTCTCGCTCAATTCTAAAAAAAGATAAATTTGAAAAGCAGAAACTTGTTGGTGTGCCTATTATCGTGTGCCTTATACACATCATACATGAATGGACAGCGTGTGCAACATCCTCGCGGAAGCTTACTTAAATACCGACTTTTTGCTTACTATAGTGTGGTAATAGTGTAAAACAGGCCCGTAATAAGAAAAAAATTTCATGGGTGTTATGAGCAAAAATTTTCTGGCGCGACAACTTTTTTTTGCTCGTCGACCATCTTTTTTGGCTAAAGCGCCTAGTTTTTGCTCAAAACGTATTTTATTTTTGGAGCAAAAAACCGATTCAAACGGTTTTCTTGAATAAAATAATTTTTAAGTATTTAAGTTACTTTTTGTAGCCGGCAGTGCCATTTGTTAGGGAGACTGGTCAAATATTCAATGAAATTTTAATTTTTCTCTCCCGACCGCTGAAATTTTTTTCGCGGTTCGAGGGATTCGGGGCTTGTAGTCCCCCCTCCCCTTCGTCACGGGCCTGGTGTAAAACATTCACTTTTCACAACAGAAACGGTCGAAAAATAGTGAGAGCCCAAAAAAATCGTAAATTCTTCAAATTTCTCGGTAATTTTCTCAAAAATACACGCATCTGATATTAAATTGTTTAACCTTCGTATAAGAAAGCCATCTTGGGGGGGGGGAGTGCATGCAAAATCTGAATTTAGACCCATCCCTTCGCCCACCTATGCGCCACGTTTTTGCAAAATGCCAACCTGGGTCGATGAGTTTGATTAAAACCTTCGCACCAATGACGTAATTGCTGAATCAGGAATTCATTAACCACTCAAGTCGATTTAAACACTATTTACTGGGCATCGTTTTTCGGACGCTTACATACGGCATTGAATTTTAGCCCAAAATCAATGTATAAGTCATCATTGACCCGGTGCACAATGCGACCAATCACATGACGACCGGTGAAATCACCTAACGCAATAAATTTGGAAGTACGCAACAATTTTGCGAAAGATGACATCTATTGGGTGCGGAAGAGCACTTTTAATAAGAGATAGTTTATTCCCTTTACAAGACCTGAAAAATCCAAGTTAGTATCAGCGATGGATTATTTAGTTCTTAAGAATAACAAAAATCCGAAAAATCATGCAGATAAGACAACTTGGAACAATGCATGAGTGCTCACCCTCAATCGCTAAACGCAGAGCACTGACCTAAACACGGTATCCACACATAACATGTATTAGCTGCATACACTTATATTTATGACCTACTAGCATTAATGACAAAAAGGAATTCTTTATCATAGATAGATACAGCATGCTATTAATTAAAAATCGATTCGAGATCAAAAAACCATATGTGCTGTAAAGATGTTTGCAAAACGCGCAAAAATGAAATTCATTCTAAATCAATGGTTATCCGCTTCGATTAAACACTTCTGAAAGGCAAACATCACGTCAAGCAGTTGAAGATATTCATCTGACCCATCTATCAGGCACCTTTCAGCCTCCTATATGAATAAAGTTATTTTTTTCTAATTTATGATCCAACTTACAGCCATTTTCTTAAATAACGTCGCTTTATGTTTTACTTTCAATTCCATACTTTCCATGATCACCTCAACAAATTGAGAGAGTATCTGTGCGACACTATACCCATTCTTCACAACTTTTCTAACTTCCATGCGTAACTTAAATGTAAAATTGGCGCATAAAGTTCAAGGAAAAATATGTATCATACACCGTCTGGATTAAGTGATTTGACCACATCTAAAAGTGAATTCACTTCATCATCTGGAACTTGACCCGATATTTCTCGGACGTCAGCCAAAGTAATAGGTCGTTCGAGCGAGGCTAAGGACTGAAGCAAAGTAATGGACTTTCGCAGGTCCCCACCACAGACATTCACTAATTCCTCAATGGTATTTTCTTGGAGTTCAATCTTTTCATTGGAACAAATCATCATCAACCTAAACAATGAAATAATGTAAGGCATAAACCGACAATTCACAAAAAAATCCGGGAAATAAAATAAAAATTCGCAAAATTAAACTATCACTTTCGAGTCTTTGAATCGTATCATTTTCACGACGACCCATTTTTTAAGTCGAATAAGCACCTCTCCTTTTGAACCTGCAACGATAGCGGCTTAAAGCGGAATTTTGCACATCGAGACGTAAGTGGTTCAATGATGCGAGTTATATAATTACAAATCAGGAAGAATCGAGTTGATTGCGTTTCATTTTCCATTGTTCTTCGCAGCGCAGACTGAGCTGCCCCGGTCATAGCATCAGCCTCGTCCAAAATAATTATCTTTAGAGGCACAATTGATTCTTTCCCAACATGAGTAGCTGATATTGCCACCTTCGCAAAATCCTTTATCTGTATAAATAACAAATCAAACTATTATTAGATAAATAATCTTTGAAGATAGTGAGTAGAACAAAACCGCATAAAACAATCGAGTTAGAAGAAAACGTGAAAGAAGCATTAAAAATAAAGTACAGTACTTGTTAAGGAAAAGTAGTATAGAAAAATCACTGAAATGTTGACAATAACAAGTGTGTGTGTGTGTGTGTGTCTATACTTTTGCTCGCTTATGAACATAGTTTGTCGAAACACTTGCCTAATGTGTTCATCGAACACTTCGGCAAAGAGGTCATACGTCGATTTTTCTCCTGGTTTATAAATTTTCCTTGTGTTTCAAAGAATTGAAGTGATTTTTCTCCAGCATTCATGGTTAATCGAAAAAAAAGCATGTTTGAACCCGCTAAAAAATATCCATTACCTGCAGTTAATACCGCAAAAATATGTTTACAAATAATGAAAAATTTTAAAGTAATTTAGAATTTACAGTGTTTAAGTTGACAAACGAAAAGGAAATCGTTCAAGTATAACCGCAAGTGATGGTCCGAGGTGATGATGATGATGAGTGAACGTAATTGGAGTTAAGAACAATATTTACGTAACTAGTTATTAATTTTATTGGGTCGTCCCATAATTGACTCCTACTTTCTGCTCGACGGTCCGACGGCCCTACCAATAGCACCATCGAGCAGAGCACCCCCAAAAACCTATAAAAAAAAATCAATTTCGACCCGCCCAGCTAGGAAAAAACGAAAGTTATACGGCCCGGTGTGCATTTTATGTTGTGTATCGCGAATGGAATTTTCACCGTTTTCGAATTTGCGATACCAACGCTTTATGGTGCACTTGCTCACATTGCCTGCCCCGTTTATGCTGGTGATTTCACTTACTTAGCGCCTGCCCCGTAGTTAGGCTGCGCTGGAAACAAGTGTGCGGGGGTCCGAATTTGCCCCTCGACCTTCATTGATTAAAAATTCATAAAAAAAAGAAAGATCAAATGTATTCAAAAAAATATTTTCTGTTTAAAACACAATGGGCTTTCAATTGAATATAAATACTTGATGCGTGAAAATTTATCCGATGACAATATTAAGCAAATAGACAAGGCGTCAAATAATTATGGGACAACCTAACATTTTTCATGTAACTATTTTCGTCAACTAACTAAGTGTTAAATGAATTTTTTAACTATTTTTGTCAGCAAGTTGTTTTTATTTTTATGTAATTATAAGGCTGTAACTTTTAATTTTCTTTGCTTGTGCGTGAATTGATATGCATATTCGTGATCAGCTCGACGAGAGCAATCGATTTGTATTTTTGGGCAAATTTCAGGTGTGGTCCGTAAAACATACTTTAACCAATTATACTCGTAAAATTGTTTTGCATATAATTATGTCTCCAAAAAAACTCACTCGATTGCGAACAATGTCAATGCCCCTCTCATCTGAAGCATTCATTTCTAGAACTCTGTCTTTGAATAGTTTAGATGTCTTGAAAAGTTGACGGCATAGAGCCACAGCAGCAGATGTTTTTCCAGTACCCGGCGGACCATAAAAGAGCAAATTTGGCAGCTAAATTATTCAAACATTGATAAATTAATAGTCAAGGCAGTAGCCAAAAAATTTTCGAAGGGTGACGAGGAACAAAAAATTTCGTAAAGGGCAAAAAACCATATAGACAGCAAAAATTTTGTAATTTTCCTATTTTTTGAGGGAGGGATACGTCACCCACCCCCTGGCTACGTCCTTGCTTTGAAGTTGCCTCACATCTGACCCAGAAGCACATTTCTTTAGGACAGCAACAACCTCGTCTTGGTAAATTATATCGTCAACCTTCTTTGGTCTGCTAAAAGAACATAACGAATTTTACATCAAAATCGAGTGCAGAATTAAAAAATTATGAGTGATAGATATTTTTTAATTGAATTGTAAAAAACAATATAGCAGTAAAATAGCTCAATTTTATCCATAAATCCAGTAAATTATCTTATTATCCGGCATATATTAAAGACAAATTTTCACATCGGGATTTATTGGCAGGCCAAACGTTTTGCTCTGGTTGACCTCTCTACATTTGCGCGCAAAAGCCAACAATACAGCATTTGCGACATCATATATTATTATAAAATCAAAATTTAGTGTTAGCTACCAGCAAAAAACCTATCCAAAAAAGCCCCTTTTCTCTACTCTGTAACAATGAAATTCGACAATGATATTTTGAACTCCAGAAAATTCGACAGTAGGCCGAATTCATTTTAAGCATTTTAGGAGAAATCTAAAATATCATAGTTCAAGTAAAATATAGCAAAGCCAGGTCATTTTTAATTTTATGAAAATCATAAAATTTTATAAATTGTGGTCGTTCAGAAAAATGTAGTCTTTATGATTTAAGAAACGCTGGGGGAGTAATATCGTGACACTAATGGCATGGGCGTAAATATCGATAAGGCAAATATGTTTTTTATATTCTAGTTTTTTAGGCTAAAATTTCGGAGATGCTGTCGCATTGGCTGGATGATGTCGCTACAAATGTCGCTTACTTTACGTAACCGTCCCCAGGATTTTGGTCTGGGGGAGGGGTACACATGTTGGGAGGTCAAAATTCTCAGACATCTTCGCCTACCTAATGTAAGGCGTGGGCTTTTGGCTAAAGGAAACACCTTTTTAAGGTTTGAGAGGTTCCATTGGTTACTGATAAGCTTCATCGGGTAGTTTTGTTATTTTAGACCAATTTCGGCAAGAAATTGACAAAATTTTAACGATTTAACCAAAAATTTTTAATTTTTCTCTCACGGTGGACAAAATTGCAGTTCGGGAGAGGTGAGGAGTTATACCCGCTCCTTTCAGATCAGAGATCACACCAGTATTGTTGGGAATTGTGTTTGGGCCAAAGTAGTTGTGTTTGTGTGTCAAACAACTTACTATTTCTCAACCCAAGGAGCTGAAGCAACTGCGATTTTATCTCCACTGATATGCTTTTCTTGACTATTATTTCCCAATTGTTGTCCCGCTGTGCTTTTAAAGTGTGAAAGTATTGTAGCCATCTAGAAACAAAAATTAAAAGATCCGACAAAAATAATCAATCCAGAAATTCTATGCTAATATAACCAGAAAAACACTTGCAAAATAAATAAGATATTTATATATATAAAAGAAAGAACTGGAACAATAAAAAATGTGAAGGTGTGTAGGTCGAGAATCATCAGAACGGGCAAGTCAAATCCTCAAATTTTTTCCTTGTTTAATAGTTGCCAATTTTCATAGTGCATTTTTGCGATATGAACAACCTCATCAATGCAAAGATCTTAATTCGAATTATAAAATACAAAAATTACAAAAGGGAGAAAATACCGGGTAAATCTGAAAACAACAAAATTGCTTCATTGAAATTCACTGATAAGAGACTAGACCTTAGCTGTATGAGAATTGCAACCCCGATAAAACTAAAACAATTTTATAAAATTATTAAATAAAAATTACAGAGGAAATTCTGAGTCGGCAAGAAGAAGCGAATCCCATAAATGGAACTGAATGTGAAACAAAATTAAAAAAGAAAATATTAACAAACCAATTTATGAAGTGGTAAAATATGGGCAAAGCATGTTAAAAACCAACTTCAAAAAAGAATAAGAAATTAGTTAAAATATATAGAAAAACTCACGGTATGGCAAAAAGTTCAGGATGGAAATCCAAAGAAACTAAATGTTTGAACAAATCCTGATCAGAAAATTCAAGTATCCACATGAAGTTTGCCAAATAATTATGTATTACAGTTGAATTGTCACGAAGAAAAAACCCGCTAAGATATCGATCGATGAATGCGTTGAGACAACGAAATGCAGTGGCTAAATAAATAATGGAGAGGAAAAGAACCATATATCAAAGTCAAACAGAAATGTTTTCGAATATATATATATATATATATATTGTACAATACATTGT
>JAEHOM010000673.1:0-10561 GCA_016433075.1 Hoplolaimus columbus | reverse complement strand
TCTCGTGGGCCCCGAGATTTGTTTAAGGGGCAGGGTGGAGCCCGAGCTGTGCCCCCCCCCCCTCCATTTTCACGTTCGGGAGGAATTTTGGACAGCATGATTTTTAGTAAAATTCTGAGCAAAATACGAAAAAGAATTTTTTGTCCCTTGTCACGCCGAAAGTTTTTCAAAATTCGGTTCATTCCAATTCCCAAACCCCACGCCGTTTTGAATAAAAATAACCTCGGTGCCTTCATCATAGATTTTTGTATCTGCACTATCTGCTTCTATCAATTCGTTTTGTATATTCGCTGCATTTACTGCGATGAAAACGCGTTCAGCGTACTTGCACAGATTCCACAATCGATTGCAAAAGTTGCGCGCCTCGCTGAATGGCATCGTGAAATCAATCCGAATCAGAGGTTTGGTTAGATCGTTCGACAGTAATCCCAGTCGGAACACATCCACACCACTCTCGCGGATTCCGTCAGGAAAGCGTTTTCGCAAATCTTGCTCCGCAACGTCTGTTTAAAAATAACAAATACCAGGGAGCCAAGCCCGTAACCAGAAAAATTTTCGGAAGGGGGAATCAGAAACCTCTCCCCACCCCCCAACTAAAATCCTAGATCCATCCCTGCTAGACCGCGCAAAATTCGAGCTGACTCCCACCCTTGTGCATATGTGTCAAAGATTTTCCGATCAAAAATGATTTGCTTTTAACGCAAAATCAAACTGTTTTCCGCCCATCGGCTCCCAGACCCAGACGACCCACACCATGGCAGAGGTATCTTTTTGCAGATCACAGTTAATCGTTTTATTAGGTCAACTTCTGGTTGTTTGGCCACGACAAGTTCGTTTTATCTTATCAACTTCGGTTTGTTTGGCCATGACAAGTGACCATGCTTTATGATGGACCTAGGTCGTAACAGTAAAAGGTTAATTTACATATTTATGTTTTTGATATTACCAAATTATGAAATTATCCATCGGATTCCAGCTGGAATGAGAAGTTTTTCGAAAAGCTAGTGCTATAATTTTGATTCTTCACCTATTCACCTTCGCATATGTAGTATATATTCATTCATTCATATATTTGCGCTTGCGTATTAGCGACAAAAATGTCCTAGCCCCACTATCGAAAAGCAGGTCTTAATGCAAAAGTTATGCATTTCTTCACAGGGAAGAGAGTGGACATTGCCTACATGACATGAATGAAAGGATGGATGTTTTATAAGCCCGTTCAATTACCCATTTCCTCTGGCGGTAGATTGGAGTTGCGCATTCGGGATATCATCTGTTTTAAGCTAATCCCCTTTATCACATCCGTCGGGTCGATCACGTTTCCGAGAGATTTGCTCATTTTACGCTCTCGACTATCACGCACCATTCCATGCAAAAGCACTCGCGTGAAGGGATAATGGCCAGTTAAACTGAAAAAATAGAATTTATAAGTGCTATTTATATCGTTATTCGTTTAATTCTTATTACTGTATTTTCAAATTTAATGGGGTCCCATAATAAATTTTTATTACAGATGCGATAATGGAAACTCTCAAAAAATATTGAAAATTTTTCTTGCCAAAAATTTACGAGAAAATCCCAGATTTTTCAAATATAATATATAAGAAGACATGAAAATGTTGTAGGTAAGAAAATGTATAAAACTATTTATTGAAAGGAATGGGAAATTTTTCAATCTCTAGTTCGAGATGTTCAGGTCATGTTCGGTGACAAACAAATCTCAGATTCGGACTCAGCAAATTGATTTCACTGAAAAAAATTATTCAGGCACTGATGGGTCCGATCCGGCGACTGGAGGCAGAGAAAAAAGTGTGCAGGTTTTTGAGTCTATCGCACTAGCCATTGCGACACATCGTAAACGGCAAATCGGATTTTAGGCCGCCATGTTGAAAAAACTGAATTGTTAAACCAAAAGGCGAATATTTTCATAAAAAAAAATCAATTTTGTCTTTTCAGCTCATTACCACACCTATTTCGGAGGTTTCGGACCCAATAGCATGGTACACCACTCTCACAATCAGACACTAAAATCCTCGATAGACGATAGGTCCCCGCACGCAGTACAATTGATGCATAAACAGACATTTTGAGGCTACGGGTCTGATAAAGGGCAAATGGTAAAAACTATTATAGATATAGTATTTTTGATTATGAGCAAAAGATGAGGAATTTTCGGAACATTGATGCGGTAAATTCGGAATGCACATTTTCAAAAATTAAAGAATAATTTTATTTTGTTTTCCACACATTCACAAGGGGGGGGGTCTGAGCCACCCCAAAAAAAAAATTATCAGTAAAAAAGCAATAAAAAACGAAAATCGCATGGGGACTACGCATAAAGCGAAAAATTTATCGGTGGTGGACTTCGCAAGTCACCTTCCGAACCCCCCCCCCTCCTTGTGAATGTGTGTTTTGTTCAAGTAAAACTGATTTACGGGCTTTTAGGTTATACATTCCATGACTATCAGTCCACCTCTTCCCAGCATTTATTCCCCTTCATTTCGCAACATGAGCGTTTTTCTATGATTGATGTCACAAAAATTGTCAACGTATAACATAAAAAGTTGAAGAAATTGGATAAGACGAAATATGGACTTGCGCGTAAATGTGCTCGCATAAATGTCCTTTGTGCACATACTCAATAATCACTTTTTGCTTATATGATATTTGCTTTAACAGACCAATTGCAGAGCATCATCATTTTGGCCACCCAATGACCGACAATATCGTATCCCGTCTCCATCAAATCCTGCGTTGGGCCATCAATCTGTTTGTCCGGCCAACCAGCAACGACAATTGGAATTAGGGAGGAACTTTAAGAGAGAAAAATGAAATAGGAAATTAACAAAAAGAAATGGTAAATAAAAAAACAGGATATGTAAAATAGTATAAAATAAAAAGAACGAGAAGAATAAAAAAGAAGATGAAGATGAGCAATGACGTAGTATCTGTGATTTTGGTTTGGGAACCGGGTGCACATGTCAGTCATGCAGCGCGATTAAATTTGGCAAACTTATTTGTGTCAAAAAATCCGTCTTTCAGCCAAAAAACGCATTTTTAGTCTAAAAAAGGGCAATTTTGTCTTTTTTCTCGAGAAATTATTTTTGATTGGTTGAGGGTAAATCCCCCAGTGCGCGACGAAATATCCAGGGCTCTGGTATTCACAAACCTGTAATCAGGGCTTTCTAACAACCTCACTTTCTAAGCTAACGACCTTTATCTAACATAGCCTATGTAGGATAAGCCTAGATATAGATCCAAACAAGAAAAATTGTCATATTTTTGTGAAGAAAAATATGGGTTAGCATTTCTAAAATAGAACATTAGAGTCATCAGCGTAGAATATTATAAGATCCCACATTTTTTCATTGATCGAATGGATTGTAGACGTTTAATAGACTTTTTTTATGTTCTTTAATTTCCAATTGTTTTTAGTTTTCCACTTAAAAAATGAATGAATAAAAATTACATTAAAGGAAAGCACAAAAAGCGCGCTGAATTCTGTCGATCCTCAACGACTGCCTGCAATTGCAGCTACGTTTCGCGAAGTTGTCGCCTGCGTGTTAGGCCTGCTTCAGCCCTTTGTGCCTCATTTGTGCACTTTCTTAATGGATGCGTTGCAGTTGAACGGGCATGCAGTGGCAGCGCGTGCACTGCAAAAGGCTGAGAAAGAATATGCGAAAATAAGAAATCGGCAAGAGTTGGGAGAAGATACTGACAGTGAGCCGCAAGAAGAAAGCCGTGAAGAAGAGATGGGGCGGCCTACATTGGGGATAAGGGCGGACGCTGCGTGATTTGTCTAATAAAATAGACCATTAGTTTATATGATTGAAAGAAATAAAAAGCATTTCATATCCTAGAATTGGTTATGCAACCGAACGGGCTTTTTGCTAGACAATTTAAATTCGTTTAATACAAATTTATTTTTGCAGAATTATGATTATATGTATGTTCCTTTTAATTTTTAAATAATTTTTTTAATTGTATATCAATATGTTGCAGTCGATTTTGAACTTTAGACGATTTTGAATCGGCTAGCCGATTTTGACTCTAGGGTCAGAATCGGCTAACCGATTTTGACTCAGAATCAAAATTGGCTAATAAGTTCAAAATCGGCTGCAACATATATATCTGGATATATGGCACACAACACACAAGCAAACAACCTGCAGGAATTCCTTTTGAAATCTGTCATATTTTCGCTTTAAATAATAAAAGGCAAGAAACAGTTAGTATTTAGGAAAATTTAGCGAAAGACAGTCTTGGAAGTACAAAAATGCGGAAAAAGGTGCGCGGACGTAAAAGCTCGCCCACCAGTCGACATCGACAGCCTCCGCAAAAGCTCGCCAGACTGAGTTTACCACTCGCTTGGTCAGAATCATCAGACTATGACGATAACCGAGCAGAAGAGGAACGTGAACTCATTGAGAAGCGCAAGGTTTGGCATTTTATGGTAGTCCTTAAATTAAAGGTAAGCTTGAGAATTGTCAACTCACACTTGAATATGATCCTTTTTCATTGAAAATGGCGACAAACCAATATGCGAATTGCATATCAGTGCATAGAATGAATTCATTTGAATTTTTTGAAATTGGAGAAGGCACCAGAGCAAGTGGCTTTGAATTGTTTGATTTTTAGAAATTGAATAAAAGACGGACAGAAAAGTCGAGTAAAATTCGAGCAATTTCACTCGGATAATGTCTAACCTGCTACATCAATAACTATAACATAAACGCTGCACGATTTCTAAATTTCAGCGCACTATTTCTCATAACTTCTACAGTCAATTTTTTGTGTAATTTCAAGAGAGTGTCCCCTAGATGGAAGAATAATGAACTAGATCAAAAGGGGTCTTGTACAGTTCGACCAATGGACGATTCGACCAATGGACAATTCGACCAATGGATTTTTAGACATTTTTAGACAAAGTACTTCCGTATTATTTTCTTTTGTATTTCCCCTAAAACGAATTCGATGTTAAAACTAGTCAAAACCATTTCTACAATGGAATTCATTTTTTGTGGAAGAGTTTTGAAACAATTTGTCTGCATGACATTGTGAGTCGGGTGCTGGGAAAGGAACGTGTGCGTGCGATGCACGCGCTTCACACCATAGAATATCACTATATAAAGGATATCATCAATCACTTTCCGTTGACTCATCGCCATCCATTAGGGCTTGGAAATAATTCGTTTCATAACTCAGCGGATGGGATGAAACGTCATAGCATTTTCATCGAATAAAAATTTCAATTCTAGCTTCAGGTTTTCTATTGATTTTGAAAAAAAATTTAGACATTAAAATGCATGGAAATAACTCGTAATGTCGTCATTGGAACGATCTCATGTGAGACTGGTCAAACATCAAGTTGTGTTGGTTTCGAGGTCTGATTCGGATTTATCGCCCTCGAAGACGAAAATTTTCTCAAGCTTAAAACTTCCACGTAATTCACAATTGATGTCGGATTGGAAGGATTTACCTATTTGCCATTTTCATAAAAATCAGATCGGATATCCCCTAACCGTAAAAGAGGGTTTGATTTTGAGAATAAATTTTGATAGGGAATACGATATTTTGTTTAACATGTTAATTTTGTGAATTTTGCCTTTGTTACAGGTAAATACTATTATAAATACCAACCGAACCTTTGATACTTACTATATTTCGAAATTCGTTAATAATTTTAGGCTGAAATCAGCGCATTGGAAGAAAGTTTCAAGGCCCTGGACGACTATCAACTTCAGGTCGAGTGTGTAGGAGAGCCGCATAATGGCGAAAATCAGCTTACATTTGCTAACGATGCGTCGAAAGGTTTCATTTTCCTGTCATCGGATTGCGATTTCTATTGATAATAATGTTAGGACGTGGTGAAGATTTGTCCGAGAATGAGCGAAAGCATGACGTCGCGATTGCTGACTGTGATGATGGTACCGAAAGAGCATGCAAAGGTTCGTTTTGTGCCAAAAGTATATTTTTTGTAATTGTTGCAAGAATTAGGCCCGAGTGGGAGCAAAGATTGCGCCAAATCAGCCTTTTCTCCACAGTCGACCATCTCTTGCTCATCAACCGACGGAGAGGTATTATTGGGTAATGGGTACAGCAGGGCAATTGATAGGGATGACGGGAGAGTGGGACTTTTATTTATTAGATTCTTTCCGGGTTAATTGAGCCGCGTGTGACTGCTCATTATTAGCTTTGTTTGGACTCTGTTCTGAGTTTTACCTATTTGATGGCATCGGTTCCAAATGTTCCAGCACAGCATTTGCCTGTCTCCCTATGACTCCTCTCGCCCACCTTCTGTCAATCTCCACTTTTTCAACAGTTGCCATCTCCTCCGCTGTGTTTACAAAATGACTCTACCGACTGTTTGCCTTCCTTTAACGCATCAAACGGTAGACCGTAGCTACGTAGATCAACAGCCGAGTCTTGCTGATGACCTTCCGACCACATTGTCTCACATCTCACGTACCATACACACGACTCACGCTTACCTACCGAATACATTTAATTTGTTCTACACAATCTTGAAAGTATGAGTAAATATGACATGCATGAAAACAGATGTGACAAACAACATACAACAATACACTTAACAGTACACTTATAAACACACCGGTCCAAATTTCCAAAAGTTGGTAAAAATTCCAAATTTTCGTGATTTTTTTATAGATAGCCTATGGGCTGACGATCAAAAATTGCATAGAAACATGGGTCGGAGACCCATCTAATGTAAGGCCCGAAAAAAAATTCGCGAAATCTTCATTGATTTTCCCATTGATTTTGGAATTATTTTAAAAAATTCATAACTCGGTGAATTCTAAAAATATTACAAACGGGTTGTAATTTCCTCATTTCGGGGCGGTGAACACGATGGTGGTGTCCTTTTAACTTTTAATACTGCTAAAAAAAGTTAGTACGAAATTAAGTTTTTCCTATTGTAAAACCATGATACTTTTGGTCAAAAAATCAAAAAGTTTTCCGATTTGGGCTTAAAAGATGCGCAGGAGCCCGGGGAGTCGTCTGGTACCAATTTCACTGGAAATTGTTACTAAAAACTTCGAGAAAAATGATTTTGTTGCATCCCCAAGTGGGAAAACTCAAAATTTTCCACGCGAGAAAATTTTTCTGATGAGAGGCCCACATGATAGGGATACTTTTGCACAGAATTTCGATTTGACGACCTTAAAAAAATAGTCAACCCCGTGGATTTATCCGCCGACCAAGGACAGAAAAAATGGCGTGTGTGATGGAGAGGAAAGAGTCTATCGCACTTGCCACCTGGACAAACCAACGCCAATTTTTTACAAAACTCCTCAAATTTTGGCCGGTGTGTAAAGGCTTTTAATTCTTTTTTCAAAATATGATAAGATATTGCAATATAATGCTCCAATATATCTTTTTATCAGCAAAAGCAACTTATTAACATGTTGTACATATGGCTGTATGGCAAGTTTGCTCGGGAATCTCGGTCCCGGAACCGGGAAAAATCCAGGGTTTTTTTTAGTCCCGGTTTACCGGACCAAATTTACACGGAATATTCTGGCATTTTTGGCAGAAGATAAAATGTGTGGGAATATATAATCGTGTGTTACGCTTCGCTTACTTCCTATTTTCATAGGTAACTTTGACCAGCCTAGAGAGAATCATGAACAGAACAGAGAGAATGGAAAGAGAGATGGCGGATGGCCGGTCAATGTCTGTTTTTATTGCTAAAAGAAAAAGGAATATTCTCCATTCTTCTTCAGCAGCAGCCCCATCAAACTTTTACATACTCTCATTACTCATTACCAACTCATTACTCATTATTATTATTACCATATAATATTGAAAATCTTCATCACAATTTTGTCGAAACCTTGGAATTGAACAATAACAATATTTCTTGAAAAATTGAAATTTTCAAAAGTATTTTTGGCAAAAAGTGCCAGGCAAGTCCCGGTCCCTGGTCCCGGCGTGCAGTGCGATTCCCGGTCCCGGTAAAATTTCAGTCCCGAGCAGCCCTGCTGTATGTGTATGATACATTAATCGCTTAATAACTGGGCCATTAGCCAGGATGTGGAAATAGAGGCATCCGGGCAAGCACTTTTAAAAACTAGTTTAAATTTCATTTATTTACCCAGGTCATAACATAAATTTTTTCGGTATACATCATATGATCTAATATGTGAAACCAAAAAATTCCAATCATTACTGATACTGATAGGCCTATCTGAGCTCTGCAATTTTGTTCCTGGATAGTTGTCCAGCTTTGCTAACCTTTGAGGAAAACCATCTTGAAGTTGGTAGGGTCGAAAGTGCCTAATAAGCCGGTTTTTCCGGCTTAATCAGTTTACATATACTGATGTGGCATTTCGGCGAGGGTTCAAAAGAAATTTTTACATTGCCGAAAAACAATCTGAAACCGAAAAAAACAATTATTGAACAAGTCAGAGAAAGATAACTTTTTATCGCTGTCTCTGACTTTGCGCCGCATTTCTCTGTTAGTATTCTGAATTATAACTTCCATTTTATGTTTTTCCAAATGGCTTTTGAATCCTCACCGAAATGGCACATCAGTACTTTGGTGTATTTAGCCCCATATGCCCTCTATACATTGCAAAGACCCAGTATTGATCCTACAATTCTTCAATTTTTTGCGAATTTTTGTACATCCAGCTAAGACACAACTTCATCCGTTGCGCGTCTTACTCTGCGGGGAGGGGGTGCCCACGTGTGGTTTCTATATATTATTCCTTTATTGCTGATTGAAACGAGGAAGGGAAAAAGGAAAATAGTTTCACAGCCAATTTAATATGATAAAGGGCAAATCCAGTCAAATCGTGCTTCATGGCTATGATTTTCTCATACAATTTTTCGCCAAGTTTCATTATGCGGATATTACTAAACTTACTTTTTTTGCTTGTTGACAAAAATGCTTTCGAAATGCGACAGTAAGCATAGAATAGAAGAAAGATAAATTTGGACTAGATTTGGAGGTTTTGCCAAATATCTTTATCGGTAGAAAAACCTTCAAGCATGGATATTATGCGAATCAAACTATATTAGTGAAGCTTTAAATTGTAGCACTGGCTTTCCTGGTAAGTTGGTTATGATCTGGCAAAAAGAAGTCAGAAACTTGGAAACGGATAAATGGTTTGGCTTGGATAAGTCACTGGTGCCAGATAAGATAACAAGAGTAAACTAACAATAAGTACAGATTAGGCAATATAAAAAGGTGTCTTTGTTGGGTGTTCCTCGATCTGCGCAATCATTTAGATCAGTGTGTAATGTTTGTTCTTACATCATACTATTAAACAGCCGAATCAGGTTGGCGCGGTTTGGTCAAAGTCGGCTAAATTTTATTATTATTATCATTTATATTTACGTTGACCAAAAAATTACATTTACGCCGAATGTATATAATTTTATGATAAATAATTATTATTATTATTATCATTTATATTTACTTTGACCAAAAAAGGAATGATAAAAACTATTTTAACACGGCAATAAAAAGCAAAATTAAATAATTAAAGTAAGGAGTAGAAAATACTCGTTGAAATCGTTCTAGCTTGTTTTATTAAATCGTCCCCCACCCAATTCCCAGAAATTGTGGCTCTTGTTGAGGAGAGATGATCTTTACCTCTATATCTGCAATAATGGGTCCTTCATTTGACTGGGTTGGTGCAGAAATTCCTTGCATTGGTGGTAACTGCCGTTGTTTTACGGCGCCACTAGGCGGGTCGTCAATGATATTCATCATCTCAGAACCAGCCAATTCAAGCAAAAATGATGATTCATCAGCTAAATGTAAAGTGATGTCAAATGGGTCTAAAATGTAAAATAACACTGCACTAGATGCGAAAGCTTCATAAAATCTGACTAATTTAAAAATTATCGAATAAATTTATGATTCTTTCAAATCATAAATCAAGAACCTGCGTGTAGCTGTGGTGGTTTCTGCTTGTCACCCATCAATTTAGTATAAGTGTTATCCATAGTCACTGGTTGTCCAGATGTCGCTACTCCGTCAACTAGTGGTTGCGTTAGGTTCACTATCTCAGGATCCTGTAGTAAAAAAATCCATGAGATAATTCCCATTCGTTCTCTCCGATCCACACGTGGGCAGCCACCCTCCCCCGTCCAAAATTCGAAAAATTTTGCGCAACTCGGAATTTTTTCGCTGCGCGACCCTTCACCCTACATGCTGGGACGAAAAATTTTGGTTTTTATTGCATTTTTACTGCAAATTACGCGCCTTTTTTGACTGCAGATAGTGTCGTCTGTCCCCCAATCATAGCCGTTTCTTCATTTCAATTTTTCGAGGACATCGCCCACACCAGCGGAATGGGGATTTCTCCATGAAGCGCGAAAAATACAAAATTCCTTCGGAAATTTTCGTTGAAAACATTTATCAACATTTTTGTTGAATGATTGAAAAATGACAGAAAGTACCGTAATTCTCTTTTAAATTTGCCATTTTTTCAATATCCTCTTCTTTGCTGACAAGGAGAGGCCCCCATATGTCCAGAGCCATATGCTTGCGGTCCCGGGGAAAAATGTAGACCATATATGGGTTACT
>JAEHOM010000672.1:0-10601 GCA_016433075.1 Hoplolaimus columbus | reverse complement strand
ATTGAAACGATGAACGCTTCTTCTTTGGGGTGCAACACAATGAACCCATTTTCACTGATGAAACAGAAAAGAATAATATTATCTGATGAGTGATATGTAATGTGCGCGCATGTTGTAACGAACGATATGAGTGAAAAATTTAAGGTGTGTAATTCGAAACGAAAGCGATTGGGGTCGGAATTGACTATATTTTGCTTTTTTCCAATATTGTTGTTTTGTGAGGGTCTGAAATATATTTATTTGTACGGAAATTTGGCGAAAATTTGGCTAACCTTAAAATTCTCGATAAATTTTGGTATGAATTTTAAATATTTCTGATGATCGCAAACAGCAGGACGATTTCGCTTCGAACTGTATACTTTCAAAAATTTTCAGTTATATTGATCACTACAGCATGTGGGCACAATAATAGGCTGATTATACAAATATAAGCATAAGCAATTGTCAATAATGCTCGAATGTGATAAGCTGATAAGCAGAAAAATATATGAAAACACGCATAAAACGTGTAGAAAAAAATTTCCAAAGAATTATCATTTTTTTAATGCACCGGAAAAAGAGCAGCAACATGGAAAATTGGAAAAAGTTACAACACAAACACGGAGAATGTGAGATGGGAGAGAGAATGAGAGACATATTCATATTTAGCGTAACAATTATTATGTTCATAAGGGGAAGGAGAGAAGTTTCTTATACATATTGCTTTTTTCTTCAGAGATTTGGCAAACTGAAACTTAAGTTAAAACTTAGGTCATCCTCAAATCCGCATACATCCAGAAAAACGACACGAATTCTGATGAAAGCCATTCAATGCTCCTTCTGCTTGTATTCAGCCATCTACAAAAAGCGATCAGTCAAGGCAAATGTGCATTATACTCCCCCAACCCAAAAAAAAACTCGGGTAAAAAGTTTGAGAAGCCAATCACATGTAGGCATATAACTCGAGAGGACAAAATGGGAAATTTGTTGTTTCCAGTTCGCATTTCTTGTCTCAATCATCCCACTCCCCAACTATCCAAAAATTTGCAACTCCAAAATTACGCATTATGCAGTAAAAATTTATTTTTTTTTTAAATTTTACTTTCCAACTCAAAACATTAAAAGACACCTGGGTGAAATATCATTGGCAACATGATGATAATCGGGAAAAATCTTGTTTTTTTGACATGTCAAGTAAGTAACCCCCTTCCAAAAATTTGGTAAAAATTTAAATAAGGTCGAGAAATTTTTTGAGAGATTTTGAGAAATCATTTTTTGTTTTTTGCAAGCGAACCGCGCGCGTGTGATAAAAATGCCAAAGCTGACTGACCTCCTGTTTGTAGCGAACGGAGTCCATTTCGGCACACATGCGCCAATGCTTCTTGTCCTCGTCCGGCAGTGCCATCCATTCCTTGCCAGCCGCTCTGAACACGTCCGCGTTGCTGCGTCTGAACGTTTTCCACATTTATTGCTGATGATTCCATCTCCCCCCCCCCATTCACTCACCCTTCAACTTCCGTTGCGATTCGCCCAAGGTTGTCCTGGAGCCAAAGTACATAGGCGCTTCTCTTAAAATTTTAATCTTTTCTCAGTCTCGCCGATCTAATTTAAAGACCAGAATTTTTAGCGTTACCGTTACCAGCAGAACCATCGTCAGGAATCAGGAATTCCTGACGAAGGGAGAAGAGGATTTAAGGTTCTCGTAGGACGATGAGGGGAGCTTTTTTTCATCGCAGCAACAAATTTTGCTTGACGTGGGGGGGGGGCTAATGCTCCGAATAGCCCCTGTGATTAGGCCTAAAACGCTATCAATTCATGATTCATAAATTGACTGATATAATAAATGAGTGCAGGATATAGGATTTATTCTTAAAGATTCTTAAAGGCTTACATTCTGGCATTTTGCTTTTGACCAGTGATGTTCCTCAACGAAGCATGGCCCCGGCTCCCGGGCTCGAGGCTCCGACTTTTTGAAATTTCGGCTCCGGAAAAAGTAAAAGATTTTTTCTTACAAAAAGCAAAAATTTCTTAATTTTTAGGTCTCACCATTGTAGAAGTAAAATTCATTTTATGTCTAAAATAATCAAGTTTTTCACAAAAATTGAAAAAATTTACAAATCAAAAAATTAGTATTTTTGCAAGAAAACTGGTTCCGCTCTCCGCCGCGACTCCGGCTTTCATTAGCGAAATTTAGTCAATTCCTTAAGAAAAATGGTCAATCATAAATTTTTCTCCGACCATTAAAAAAATGCATACATAATTTAATGTTTTGTGCAAAAATAACCCATTTCTGGATCGATTTTGCTTCAAAAAGCTGTAAAAACGCGCCTTTGACGAGGTTTAGTATTTGCAATATAAATATTAAATTCAAAACAGGGAAAGAAACCGGTTTCTTGGGCTGGTCCGGATCCTTCACCGCTCGGCTCGATTTCCTTCCCTTGGGGTCGCCAACAACAATTTGAAGTGCCTGACGCAGCACACGGCCAAACTCATGGACAGCCTCCGGCGCAAAAAGGTTCTCAATGTGCAGGTGCACCGATTGTGAGAACGAGGACGGACCACCGGCAACAGCAGCACCAAAGGAACCCGGCGGATTGGCAGTGACATGGTCCGCAAATGATGTTTGAGTGGCCTGAAATTATAGATCAGAAAATCGGAATAAAAAAATCCAACTGATTGAGTTATGAGGTCATATGCCAAAGTATTCAGCCAAAGTATTCAGAGTAAGTACCTCGCGTAATCCTCCATCCAATGGCCAGAAAAAATTTCGGTCGCCGCGAAAGAATTAGAAAAATTAAATATTCAAAATCAAAAGTTGATCAAATTCACTGTCTAAAATAGCAAAATTTTCCCCTATCTGCAGATCTACACCGCAGGCTTGAGGCCTCTCCAAAAACCTCAAAAAATTCAATTTACAAAATCTCCAACATCTTTCAGTTCAAAATGCAATTTTTTAATTGAGTCAAAATCCAGTAATTAAGATACATAAAATGAATTCAGACAAACGGGCTACAATTGTACGGTTTGTCTGGTGACACATTATCCCTCTCCTTGTCTGGAAATTTAAGATTTGTTCTTAAAAACTTAAAAGATGTACTTTTTCTTCGCATTTGTCTGACAATCTTCCAATTTTTTATTTATTTTTTATTTATTTATTTTTTGTTATTTCCTTTCCAAACAGAAATGTCCACATGCCAATATAATTAATAAGCATATACCACATGAACAAGTTGCGGCTTCTGAAGTCCCATGGTCTGTTGTTGTTCACACTGTCCTGATGAGTTCATCTGTTCCTCCGACAGCGTAATGACTCCAAACGAAGCTGAACGCGGGAGCGGCTTTGGCTCATTACCAGCGGATGTTGACTGCTGCTGCTGCTGAGGCACTGATGAACGCCCACGACGGGGACGATACACGTTTGAAATGTCACTCAAGGTCGAATCTAAATCAAAAATGTCTATTTTGTAAACTGAAAAAAATCCAATAACTCAAAAATGTTTATATACCGAATTAAGATAAATCGACTTTTTCTGTGAATTCGCATTTTTGAGTAATGAAAAGGATTTTGAGTAAAGGTGCTATCTGCTAGCACAAATTTCGGAATAGAAAAGTGATTTTATATTAATTCGAGTGGAGGGGAGTCTGACAGCATCGCGATTTCTCTCCTTAAAGCAATGTCATAAATTAGATAACTTAAAAACAATCCATGTAAGAAATTTTTGAGATAAATGCCAATTTACATACATAACGCCAAAAAAAAGTTCTTTCCGGAGAACAACCTCGAACACCCCGCAACTGTGCCCTTATCATCATAGGTGATCAAGAAGGGTAAGTACGGATCTTCTTCATTCCCATAACGACTTTTTCAAAAAAATTCCATAATTATGACATCATTAAATGCGTTTTTCGTTGAAAAAATTATGAGATTTTCGGATTTTTGCCCGATTATCACCAATTTTTCGCATTGTTTTTACTGATTTTTCAGATTTTGCATAGTGGGAGAATCAGACCGTCAGACCCCCGTTGCCCATCTACGCCTCTGCTCCACATCTGTCCCCATCCCATACCAAATCCGTGGTCCAAAGACAACTGCGAATGAGAGCGACAGATGGACGGGGAGCTGCTCTGCGATGAACACATAGACACGTTGACCAAATCGCCGACGGACGACGCCGGAGACGAAGCACCGGAGCGCTTTCCACTACCGCCCCATTCTTCGTACAATTTGACGTTGACGTAACGAGCGATTGTGAAGCAGAAATGGTTGGCGGAGTCCATGCCGGTGAAACGGACTCGAAACTTGATCGATACACACCCATCGGTCTACAGAAAAAAAGGGAAAAATTGCCAAATTAACAGCGAATAACTTGCTGAAAAAAAAACAAAATTAAACCCAATCCTCCATCTCAACTCAGAAAAAAATAGAATATTAAAATCATCAAAATTTTTGTCGACAGCTTCGGCCAGCACTAATCAAAAGCTCAAAAACTCAATTCCTGCCAGAGATATGCCGGAACATTCCGGTCCGGGATTCCATGTTTCTTCTTGGCGATCCGTATTCTATATTCCATAAAATAGAAAGAAGCGCGCGCTAAAGTGACTTCAAAAAAGAAAATGTATCGAAGCGAATGTCTGTAGTATTTGTTTGGTTCTCCCACAGTGTTAAAAATACCGACTGAGAAAAGTAACAAAACAACTATTGGTTAGACATACATATTCTTATCTGATGCAAACAAGCTCTTCAATACAATTTATATGGCAAAAATTTTTTGCTAATTTTGGCTCCATTCTGTTTCTATTATATTCCATAATTTGCCGAAAATATGGAATGATGAAAATGCGGAATACACACCCATAATAATAAAAAATTTTTGAAAATATTCTGGTGAAAATTTTGAATGTAAAAATGGTGAAATTCCCCGTGAAAACACACAAATTTCTTTGGTCAAAAGCCATAGTTTCCCCTTTCCCCGTTAAAGATTTTTGAATACTTATTGATTACATATTCTTAACATAGACCGTAGCCATCGCCAGGAACCCAAGGCGCCTAGGAAGGGTTACTTAGAGGTCGGGGCTTCATTTAAAAATTCGGAGGCTGAAGAGCTATTCAAATGCTAATTATTTTGTTAATTTCATGAATTTTGTTGCTGAGAAATTATTCCGCGCTATCAGCCCTCAATGAATGCACGAGATTGTGCATTAAAGGTGTATTTTATAAATTATTGCATTTGAGAATTAGACATTAAACGTTTAAGATTGCATTAATGAAGGTCAGCAATGCATTGATGTGAGCCCTATGCTACATGTTTAAGATCACAATAATAGCTTTATTTATTCCTGCAAAATAGCATTTTCAGGCTGTTATGGATCCATGGGATCAAACTGATAATGAGCCCAATAATTATGGTATTTATATAAAAATGGAAATTGGCAGATGTCGAATCAAATTTTTAACCTGATTTTTGATGCAGAATAGAATGCGCACGTCGCGGCGAATGAACTCGTGCATGAAGACGAGCGGATGCACAAAGAACATCTCCAGCTGGATGCCGTTGTTGTACACGCACAGTGCCTTGATGGACTGGTCAAACTGCAACAGCAGTTGGTCTGTCGGGCCTCTGTTGATGGTCTAAAAACACATGCAAAATATGGATTTGAAAAGTAGTCTGTCTCCCTACCCATTTTTGACGAAAATTCGGTTAATTTTCAGTTTGTATGTCACCTTTTTTGACAACAAAAAAAAAAATCAAAACCCGAGTTTTAACCTGAATTCGCAAGTCAAAAGTTAATATGTCTATTTTAACACCAGATTTACCCCTAAATATGCGTTTTCAAGTCAAAAACTATGTATGTTTTTATCTAAAAAGATGACAAAATTGGAGTTTAACTAAAAATTTAATTCCCGAACTTTCCGCTTTAGTTTTCGGGGGTGGGAAACCCAACATGCCGTCAAAAATAAGCTAAATCGGGAATAAAAGGTTTTCAGGGGAAGAGAATGCTTTTCAATTCAATTTTGTAATCATACCATTGGCTTGTTGCGGGAATCCGACAATCGATTGTATTTATCCAACACCCACTGCATTTGTGACGAACAGAAATTAGAAAAATAATTCTTCAAAATAATTCTCAATTAGCTTTGATCTGAAAACAATCGATTTCCGATCAAAATATTCACCAACGCATATATATGTGTGTGTTTTTGCGACTTACATGATAAAATGTCAAGAAATTTTGCAACGGTTCGGTTAACACTTAACACCAAAACATCGCGGAAAAAATGATAGAAAATGAAAATTGATTCATTCATATGAAAATTTTTTCATTCATAGATAGAAGCCATCAATATGTTTATTTTTGTAAGGACCAGGTCTTAAAAACAAAAAATCTGGAAACAAACGACGAAATAAGACCCAAAATCTGGCGAAAGATATGATGCTATGCAGTCCTGCAAAATTAAACTGCAAAAATATTCATTCAATCGGAATGTGTATATTCATTGAAATCCAGGAGGAGAGCAAGCAGAATGGAAAACAAGAGCATATACGAAAAAAACAAATATTCAAGACATAATGATAGCAGCAAACAGCAATAAATAAAAGAAGATAACGACATAGGTCCAATTTATACATAAATCCTTCAGAACTTTATATAATTTCAAATAGTCATCAATACCATTTAATCATACAATGCTCAACCATGGCATAAAGTAACAAGCTACACATAATAGACCCAAATCCATACATAGATGATCTGGAAGTATCGACTAATCGGAGAAAAAAGCATTTAATCGGTCAAAAATTGGACACATGCACCCCGGGCATCGTTGATTGATCATACACATACACCCAACTTCCGCCGCTCTCATCACACATGCCTTACGCGCTTTTGCTCCCACCCGCAACCATGGACGGATTTCCCTCGTCCTGCTCCTTCTTCACCTCCTCATCCCCGTCAAATGACCTGGAAAGGAAGAACACCAATTTACTTAACGAGCACAACATGCCATGGGGCAAAATAATCATATTCGTATTAATAAAGCATAATTGACATCCAAAATAACAGTTAAAACTGATAGTCCTAAACTTTTATTTGAAAATGTTCGATGCTGCTAAATCATCTACTAAAAAATTTCCTAGGAAAAACCCCATTTATTGTTTATTAGAGTGATTACAGGCTCAAAGATAAGAAATTGAAAATAGGGTTGAAAATGAGTCAATCGAATTTCCTTAAATGCAAACAAAACCTATGGTTTTTTCGTACCCGGAGCTGTTGTCTCCGCGAAGATTGAACACAAGCTGCTTTTGAATTCTTCCCGCATGCCATTCGTCCGCCACATTCTCCGCATCACGCTCCCATTGTGCCCACTGCTGTTGGTCTCGATCAGTCGGACATCGGACAATCAGTAAACGATCATTTGCGATGCCCATGGACAGACGCTCATCGCCACGCACCTCCTCAAATTGGGATGCTTCCACACCAGCATAAATTCCCAAGAAAAAGATGAAATTGATTGGCTCAACAGCTGTGCGGAACTTCTGGAAAAAATGTCAAAAAATTGAGGTTACCTCTAAAATAGAACCAACCATCTTAACATAATCCATAACATTGGTATGATCCACGAAATTGTTATCAAGTGGAGAAAAGCTCACAATCCGCGGACGACCATCATCACGGCGTGGACTGTGCATCCACTCGTTCACTGCGCCAAATGCCCTCCTGTTCTCGTGGTCAATCTCTTGGTCAACAGTGTGGCCAACAAAATAGGTGATTTGAGTGTCGATGAGAAGCGTCGGCGAAAGGCAGCCAAGCAGACGACCGAGACTCCATTCAGTAGCCCAAATTCCGCAGACATTTGCAGAAACCAACGGCCAAAGTCGCTTCCACAACGCTTGCCCGAAGTTCTGATTGGAATGAAAGTCCAAGAAGATGCCATCGCCTTCTTTCAGCAGCCGTCCAATTTGACGCAGAAAGCGCAACACATCACGATCAACGAAACTGAAAGGGCGGAATTTTGGTATTTAATCTAAAGTAATTATGATCAAGGGCATAACCATTCTGACACCCATCAAATTTTCAAGGTATTTTGTGGAAAAACAAGGATAAAAAATTATCAATATTTTCGCAAGAAATTGGATTAATTATGTCCCAATTATTCTCCACAAAAGGCGATACTAACTTCACAACGATGCGCTGGAAGCCGACAATGTTCGGCGGAAGCGGTTCTTCCGGAATCGGAAGACGTTCGCCGTTGACGAACAGCGCCGCGGTGCCCGCGTCCGATCGGCGGAACTCCAAGCGGCCGAGAGTCCATCGCTCGAACTTGAGCCGTCTGTCGACGAGTGCGCAAAAGCGACCGCATGTCTGGGCCAGAAGTACGAGTTCGGTGCGGCGAATCCAGCGGATCACATCCAACCAGACCTCATTCGGAAGACGCCTAAAATTTGATGGAAATTTAGAAATACCTCAGTAAATTTCCAATATATTATGAAAATTCTCGGTAATTGTAATGTAAGATGTAAGAACTCAAAAATTCGAAAATTTTATGTAAAATCGGAAAATTAGTTAGTCAAAGCCTAAGGCGTCCAGCGCGCCACCTTGCCAAAAAGCCTTTTTGATGGTAAAATTTTTGAAAATTTACAGTGAAAATCGGCAACATTTAGTTATTTCACTTAAGAAAAAACCTAAAATTATCAAAAACTTATTTAGTCAGCGGTGCCTTTCATGGTTTCATGCCTTCAGTTTCAGCACCGCCAGCACCCCCAAAAATCCAATTCTTCAAGCCAAAAAATTCAGTCATCAGATAAAATAGGCTAATAAGCTTTGAAAGGGAAGACCAAAATTTTTCGAAAAATTTCCGAAGGTTTGATCAATTTTATTCCAGATTTCCCTCCCTCGAAAAGCCCATAAGTTCCTGTTTTCAGGTCAGTTCGACATTATGAGGTGGGACCAAGTAAAGAGCAAAAATATAATGTAACAACCTTGCTGCTGTTCCGTTGTTGCTCCGTTTCTTCTCACCAGTCTTGTCAACGTCCTCAGCTCCACTATTATCATTGGCGTTGTTCATCTGTCCCTGTAGAATTGAGATAATCATTAAAAATTGGGGGTAATCATTAGAGACAGGCCCACAGCCAGAAAAAAATTCAGGGGGGAGGGATTTTGTTTTTAGGAGGAAGGGAATCCAAAAATTTTTCGTTTTTTATTGCATTTTTTACTGATAAATTTTTCAAAATTTCATTTTTTCGCGGTAGGGGCGGGGGGACTACACCTTTTCCTCTGGCTATTGGCCTGATTAGACCGAAATTTTGAGAAATTCTGGATTTGACTGTGGTTTTGATTCATGACTAAAAATCCAGAAAATCAAGAATCGGTCAAAAATGAGAAAATCAAGACTGGATCCAGATTCAGCCTCAAGTTCTAAAAATCACATGATTTAGGGATAGAATCCCTTCTTTCATCAACATTTTTAAAAGAATGAAAATCAGGTAATGGCATAAAAAAATTCAGGAGATTCAAATTCAGCCGCAATCTTAAATTAAACCTAAAAACCAAAAGCAAACCGCAAATCCGTAACCGTAAATGGCGAACACACAGAACGGCTATTGCAATCAACGCGAACAAGTAGCAAACCGCCGGAAATTTGAAGGACCTGTCGTCGTCGATGTTGGATTGATTATTCTGTATAATTATTATTACCTAAAGTATGCAATATACCTAAATGTTGTATGGCGTACATGCAAGACTAGGCCTGTACCCGAAGTCTGGAGAAATTTTCAAAAAAAAAATCTTCAGGAAAATGACGAAATAAAGCTTGAAATTAGACGATAGTGGTGAACACTCGCGGCTTTTTTCCGCGTAATTTATATACCATTCGATTGATTCCTATTTATTCCTATCGAGCTGACTTGTGAGTACGAATCACACGTGGGCAGCCCCAGTGTGGGGGGGGGCACACTAAAATCCGAAAATTCTTGCGCGCGGCGCCTATCGACACCGCCGTTCCCCAGTTCTTCAGGACCAGCTCTATACGCTAATCATTGCTTTGCTGTCTTCATCCCCAAAATCCAATTTTATTAGTCCAAGAATTCCAAAACTTTTTTGGCTTGAGAAAATTCTTTGTGAAAAATTCACTTTGACCCAATATATTTTTAGTAAACTCAGGCAATAATTTGATCTATTTCCTTATTAGAAATGGTCTAAAATTCCAAAAATTTCCCAGGCGGCGCCTATCAACATCGCCCAATAAAAAGTCAAAATAAATTTATTCAATAACGACCTATAATTTTGAATACACCTAGGTATATTATATGGTATCTGTTTGCTTTTTTGAATGCATTTTTGTTTTTTGCAAAGCCATTTAATACGCATTTTTTTTGCTTAACTATTGCGGAAAATAACATTTTTAGAAAGCAATAATAATTTTTTGACTGTTTTTTGGGAAAGTCTCGGTCTCGAGTCTCGGGGTCAAGTCTCGAGTCCCCGGAAAATTTCTGGTCTCGAACATCTCTACTATTAAAAAAAATACCTATATCACGGTTATTTTACGCTTTTTAATTAATATTTTGCGCTTTTCATGAAAATGATGAATATTTTCATACATACATGGGTCGGCTAACGTTTTTGCG
>JAEHOM010000671.1:0-10604 GCA_016433075.1 Hoplolaimus columbus | reverse complement strand
GGGCCGGCCCGCGGGCCGGGCTTCATCCGGCCCGGCCCGGCCCGATTTAAAAGGGGCCGAAAATTTCCGGCCGGCCCAGGGCCGGGCCGGCCCGCGCTCACCTCTGGTGATGGTGAATATGGTGATGCGAGTTCACCAGCAGACGACCACCAAATGATGCTAAACAATGGAATGGGCTAACAGTCCCGGACTTCGTTGATGTGTCCCACTAAGCCAAGGCCTGCATGAACTGATTAAGAATGCCGTAGAATACGGCGCAAGGCACAGAGTATGTGCTAATCATGCATCCGGCGGATGGTGTCCATGAGATGCACCCTGGGATAATGTTCTCGGAGTGCAAAACAGATGATCACACAGGTCTATTAGATTAGTCCTGTTCAATTTCATATAATGCTAAATTGTTGTTTATATACAGGATGTCAAGATCATCACTGTGAAATAGTGTTGGAATGTTTGCAATCATTTTCCTTAATTCAATGTTTGATCAATTTCATTGTCAGTTTGCCAGGCAAGAAACATGCTGCTGAACATAGTAAACTAAGCAAATGTAATTGTTTTCATTTTTGTTGTTGAGATAAATTTCAAATTTTTTTTTGTGTTTAAGATGAAGTTGGGGGACTCAACTATGCGCTTCCGATCGGTAAAAAGGAGTAAAAGGAGAGTGTTTCAGCCATTTATAATTGCAATATCTGACTTTGAATAGTTAAGCATCCATTTAATCTCCGACGAGGACATTGTTCATCGGCTTCTCGATGAGCCGGGAAAACGACGATTCGTGCGCGGCCGATTCGTGCCACGTCGATTCGTGCCATTTCTTGTACTATTTCGTCGTTATCTTTTTTTCTCAAAGTAGATGAAATGGCACGAATCGACGTGGCACGAATCGGCCGGGCACAAATCGTGGTCTGGCCGATGAGCCATCCGGCAAGCAGTCTTGGCATGCCCAAACAAGAGGCCGAGATGGCGGATACATTAGCTGAAAAAAATGGAAGCAGTGATGGCGAGGGAAGCAATGCCGGAAGTAGTGATGGCGAGACGCGATACCATGAACACAGAAGTGGCCAGTGGCTGCGATGGGAAGAAGCTGGATGCTCCAAGATATGATAAAATAATTATTTCTATATCTGATAAAAATATGGAAAATTTGCGGTGGACATTCTAGCGTAATCTCAAGAATTTAAAAATTTTTATGCATGGGACTGAATCATGTAAAAAGTCAACATTCGACACACATGGGCAGCCCCATCCCCACAAATTCGAATAATTTTGCGCGACTGCTGATCTTTTTTACTGCGCGGTCCCACCTTTATGATGGGACGAAAACATTTGTTTTTATTGCAATTTACTGCAAAAAAATTGCCTCATTTGCGCGACACTCGCCATTTTTGCTGCACGATGCGCGATCTCCTCACCTCCTCCAATTCGGGTGCTTTCGATTCGAGGTTTGATTAATGCAGAATATTTGTGGTTTATTATTTGTATTAGTTTGAAGAACATATATTAACAGGAAATGGTGATAGCGCTGCTGGAAATGGAAATGATTTTGGCACAAATGGGAATGATGGTGCATCTTCCTCTCCGGTCAACAAACTAATCCGATCACTTTGTCATGAGCCTCCGAAAAGACGGGAGCATGTTGAATTGATTGACCAACTTGTCGGGAAATGATCAAGCGTTTTCAAAGGCGCGAGAACAAGCTCCCGTAAGTTTTTTCATAATTCTTTAATACACAAAGTTTTTCACATAAGATCCGAATGCGGAATTTTTCATTCCGCTATTCCTCGCTTTTTGATCGATCCGCATTCCGCATTTAGCAAAATACGGAATTTGTTCAGCGTTTTTTATACCTCTAGGAACGGCAAAATTCTCCAATTTTCAAAAATTATTTGCAAGATTTGAGGAAAAATTAAATACGCGTGAAAAAAGCAAATTTCCAGCTGATTTGTTACTTGATTACTTGCATAATAAAAGACAACATGCCGGAAAATATTCAACATAATCTACAATCACAGTCATAACTATATATAGCTTGTGGCGTTGGAATCAGAACCACTGTTTGAGCCAAAAAATTCTATCGCAACGATCTTCATTTTTTAATAATGCAATGGAGAAATGAACAGCCAATGGAAGCAGGCCAAAATCTCCGCGCACTCGCACTTTATGCAAGCTCGCACTTGCACTTCATGCTCGCATTTCACTATGTTTAGGGAACATTTTTTCCATTCCGCTTTTCATTCCGCAATTACGCGTTTTTTTTGCCCGCGGTATTCCGTTTTCCCGCATTCCGTTTTTTATTTTTTGTTCCGCAATTCCGCATTCCACTTTTTATTTTTCGATTTGCGCATCCCTGCTGTACACCTATGGAGCCCTATATTCTGTATTCTTGTTAACTGTGTAACATGTAAGGGAGAAACGTTTTATCTCGTGCAACCCGTTTTAGATTTTTATGCGCGCGCCGAACATACACCAAACACCATCTAATTGTAAAAATCATTGTTTAAAAGAACCTATGTTAAACCGCAACATGGCCATACCCATGCAGGTAGAATTTTTCGAATTGACGTTTGACGACATCACCAGAACAAATGGCGAGGGAGCTTCAAGAACATTGTCCAATACTTCCAGGACCTATCAAAAGCAGATTCGGTATGGATTTTTTTACAATTATATGTTGAATGGGGCTGATGAGATGAGAATCATATCCACAGAGACAGGTTGTGAATTATTTGTAACATTCAGAAAAAATAAAACAAAATTAAAATGGGAAAATGAATTGGTATTGGTCTGCCAGACAGCAGATGTGGAATTGAAATGATTAAAAATCAGAGCGAAATTGGACGAATGTATCATGCATGATTCATGTAATAAAATCCTTTCATATCAATTCCACATCTGCTACCGCTACCGTTTGGCAGGCCAATACAATACACAATAAAGTGGAAATGGCGTCTTGATATAGTGGATCCGGATACCACACCAGGAAAATGAAAGAAATGGAAAACAAAATGAGATGAAAGAAGAAAAAAGAATGAATGGGAGTAATGGAAAAATGAGCTGTTTATATGGAGAATTAGAGAGATTAGAGCGAGATACAAGAACAGTGAGTAAATGAAACGAATGAAAATGAATGGAAAGAGTGCAAAATGAGCTCCTTATATACACATATCCTAGGAAAAGCAGATTGTTTCAGGTTTAGAATATCGACTGGATTTTTGGTAAGATTTCGAGTATGCTTATCATTTTCACGAATATTGTTTATTTTTTCGATTTAGGCATCAGTGGGTTGATAAACAGGCCTGGGCCTATGGTTTCGATCTTTTCAGATTTTTCAACAAAAGCATTTTTCGAAAAGATTTATATGTGAGTTTAGCGCTCGTCCCATTGTTCATTTTGTTGTTTACAAAATAATTTGCCTGATCTCACCAATGCACATAACCCGAAGACCCCAAATACGTGTTTTTTTGGCGTAAAACTCTATCGAATTTCGTCTAGTTTACTGAGGTGCCAAATTGTCGAGCGTAGACAACTATTAACGAAGTAGACTTTATAGCGAATGTGAAGCCCTAAGTGAAGCCCTGCGCTTAAAAGGAGGAAAGGTGCTAGCCACGCCCACCTCACGTAAACGACACGAAAAGGCGACGCCACGAAAAGGAAGAAGGGAAAGGCCACGCCCACCCCAGGCAGCGCGCATATAAAGCGGCCCTTTTCCGTTGTTTTTACCTACATATTTCCTTTCGTTTCAAAGTTTACTTGGGGGAAAAATCACATTGTCTACGCTCGACAATTTGGCACCTCAGTATACTGGCCTTTTTTCTAACTAATACTTAGACAAGGACTAAATGTCCAAATTGTTGTTTTGTTTTCTTTCTTTGATTTTTCTTAAAATTAGAAAAAGGCAAAACGGGAGAGGGAGCTTTTCTCTGTTTCTCCTTCAATTTCAACAACATTCACTAAGTATGAGTCAATTTTAGTCCTGAAAATCCAGTCATTTGCCATATATTATGTATTCATTTTTGCTTTTTAGTTGCCGCGACGAATGTTCTTGTTATTATTGCACCATCGCGGCGGAGTCGTTGTTGCGCGACATTGCGGCTCGGCTGTAACAGCAATTGCATGCCATTGCCATAAGCAACAGAAACAGCTGTTGCAGAAAAAAAACCACAGCAAAAGGAGGCAGAAACTGCAAAGGTTTGGACATTTTCTTACTTTTTAAAAGCATTAATCGAAAATTTATTGGACGGAATTTTGAAATTAGGACAGGATATGGAAGGGAGGAAGGAGAGAAGGTGTGAGGAGGTACCAGCGCTGTAGCTGCAAAAACAAATTTCTAGGTATTATGCGAGGAAGGATGAGGAGAAAGTCCTCCCATTTTGATATCGAAAAACCCCATAAAACCGAACCCCAAATAAAGGACAATCGGCAAAACTTTGGAACACCCATTTACTGCCTTCTGACCGACAAAAATATGAACAGTGCCGAAAAATGCAGAGAACTGGCAATTGGCCAAACTGGAGAAGAAGATCCCGGCATCAATTCTGGCCAACTTCGCCGACGGGCTCGAAGGATTTTTGGCAAAATTGCAATGAAATACCCGGTCGGCACGGGCAACAGTTTGCACGAGGCATATAATTTTGGCATGCTGCACGGATACTTTCCTCAATGCTAACGCTCCTGTGAGACCAATCTTTCGATATGATTTTGATGAATTGATTTTTCAAGTAAATTAATTTCATGTGAGCTATTGGTCGATGGACGATAAAACAATTGACTTCTCATATAAATGTCTAATTTTTCGCTTCTTACCTTTAACATCCATTCTCTCACCTTCATACAACTTGAATACAATTTTAATGGATTTCGGCACAGTCGATTGAGTTCAAATTGTTCAAAAAATCTCCATATGTGTAAATTGACTAACAAAATTGATGTCATTTATTGAACTATTTTTTATAGAGCCCAAAGTGCAAAGTGTTAATGCAAAATTAATGTTTTTAATTTTTTTTTTCTTTTTACAGTCGGTTCCATTCTCACAATGAAAAACATTGAGAACCAAACCATTTTTTAAAACTTTCTGAATTTTACCCAGAAATTGCATCATGGCTTCTTGCTTGCTTTATGTTGGCATCGGGGCACCAATACACCAACGGTATACCCAGAAATTGCATTTTGATATTTCTGTTTATTTTTAGAATTTTTTTCAAATCCTTGGTGCCATCGTTCATCAAAACACATTCGTTCACCATTCCTCTCGCAACAGTTGGAAGTGTCTTTCCATTTCGACTCGCGCATCTCTCGGCACTCCCGGCTGTCCGTCAATTCGTTCGATCATTTGGCTGTTATTATGGCCGATCTGATTGGAAAAAGCATGCGGCTTGCAGGGCAAAAGCATAGACAATATGTGAAGGGCATTCCGGCGCAGAATTGGGTGTCGACTGAATTACAAATATTTTATATTATACCGCTATAAAATAGACATGTTGCATACCTCAATAGCGTGTATTCAATCAGAGCATTGCTAATGGATAGAATTAAGAAATATGCCAACACAATTGTGCTCATCAGGATTGGATCCAAAATTATTCGATAGTAATCCAATACAGGTGATACCATGGCAACACAAACATTGATAAAATGGAGCAAAAATGTGGGCACCAGCTGACGTCCTGTCCGAATATTTTCAGCCAACTGAATTTTATTGAAAAATTTCTCCAAAATCAATTTTTTTCTGACCTGGTAACGTTCGCTCAGGTTGTGAGGTCCTTTGACCATATTTTGCAGTTTGGATTTGTATAAATGCAAATTATAAGCATTTAGGATAGAGAAACCCTTAAAGTTTTTGACATTTAAGTCATATTTTAAATATTAAAATTCGTTTTCCATACAATCAACTCAGCAAAACCGATTGCCAGCGAAATGGTGCACGAGATCAGGACGCCAAGCGTAAATGTCATCCTGTAGTTGGGATCATCCTGCAAAGCCTCTCCACATGTGTTGAATGTGCAATAGGAGAACTGGTCAAGAAAAACTGATTTACAAAAAAATCAAAACAGACTGACGATGATGATGAACCAAGCGAAGCTGAACACACGACTTGTGGAACGTTCATATTTGTTGGCCAGAACAGTGGCCATTGAACGCTCAATTAGCAGCACATGGCCGATAAAATTGATGAAAAGCACAGTGAAGTCTATAGAAAACTAAAAATATGAATAGTAGGTATAGTACGAGAACAATGTCTTCCATTATCTTGCCTGAAGAAACTTGGAATCTAGCCAGTGGTTGGCTCCAAGCGTGAAGATGATCCCAATTTGGGTGGTCCTCGCCACGGCGTATCCGCAGAACAACAAACTTTGGACAAACAGTGAAAACTTCAGGTTACAGTGCAGAAGTGAAGTACGGTACAGGGCGGCCATGTTCAGCAGCGAAAGGGGCAGTTGGACACAGAAGACGAGCAAGTTCATGCACAAAAGGCCGGTACGAAACGAGTTGGCCAGCGGAGAGCCCTCGATGTCCGTATAGTTCAATACCATTTGTCCGGCCTTCCTAAAGAAAGAATAAATCCACTGGTAATCCGATTCTTCATTTTCAATTGAGGGCTCTTATTAGAAAATTAAAATGAAAAGAACATTTTTATTCTGAGAACAAATAAGAACCAAATGATAGCTATTTATCGGACCCATAGGACTCAAGCCCAAGTGAGTGTGTGATTAATTGTCCATCCAATTCTAGAAGCAACTTATTGCGAGTTTCCCATGAGAGTGTCCCACGTCCCAAACAAAAACCCACGTTTAATTTCCTTTAATCAGAGATCTTTTCGAAGAATGAACCAAGAATTCAAAGCAAGAAGTTAGAGAATCCCACGAAAAGTTGGGTGTGTGAATGTGTGTAAGTTCATACGATCTAATAACTAGTAATTAGTCGAAAGCTCCCAATGCCTTAATTTTTACACAAGCCTCTTTGGAAGCTAATAGTAAACATTCATTTTTCCAATGGCAACACTTCATAATTTTATTTAACGATGAAATGAACATTTGAATAATATTCAATATTAGGAACCTAATTGCCGCCATGAAAGTGCTAATCGCGCAATCGCCTTTTTCATTTTCTCAATTAATTGATTAAAAATCATAGTATACTATATTAGCGTCCTATTGGGGCATCAATAACTGGCTCTGTCGGTCCTCGATCACCATGCGTTCCTCAATATTTGAAAGTGTTTTTCCATTTCGACTCGCGCATCTCTCGGCACTCCCGGCTGTCCGTCAATTCGTTCGATCATTTGGTTGTTATTATCGCCGATCTGATTGGAAAAAGCATGCGGCTTGCAAGGCAAAAGCATAGATAATATGTGAAGGGCATTCCTGCGCAGAATTGGGTGTCGACTGAAGTGAAAAGCCAAAATTATATGGTATACATAGTATGAAGTTACGAGTATTCATACATTCTATCGCATACCTCAATAGTGTGTATTCAATTAGCAGGTTGCTTATGGATAAAATTAAGAAATATGCCAACACAATTGTGCTCATCAAAATTGGGTCCGAAATTATTCGATAGTAATCCAGCACAGGTGGCACGATGGCAGCACAAACGTTGATAAAATGGATCAAAAATGTGGGCACCAGCTGGCGTCCTGTTCGAATATTTTCAGCCAACTGAAATTTTTCCGAAAAATTTTTGTCAAAAAAAAATCAAATTTTTTAACCTGATAGCGTTCGCTTAAATTATGAGGTCCTGTAACGGAATTTTGCAGTTTAGCCTTGTAAGCATGCAGATTGTACGCGCTCAATATTGAGAATCCCTAAAGAAGCATTAAATTAATATTTCATAATTTATAATGATTTATTCATTTAAATTTTAAAATCATAAAAAATTAAACAAAAAAAAGCCTAAAATTAGTTCAACAAAGCCAAGTGCTAGTGAAATGTAGCATGAAACTAATATGCCCGCCGTGATTTCCATCCTGCGGTTCGGGTCGTCCGGCAGACCCTGTTCGCAGGCATTGACCATGCAAAAGGAAGCCTGTCATGTCAATACATAAATTTGCATAAATTGATTAAAATTAGACGTACAATGATCGTGAACCAGGCAATGGTGAAGAGCGGGCTTGAGGATTGTTCATATTTGTTGGCCAAAACAGTGGCCAATGAACGCTCGATCAGCAGCACATGGCCAATGTAATTTATGAACAGAATGGTGAAGTCAATTGACACCTGTGCCAGTAGACATGGATCAGTGTGTTGGAGCAAAAAAAAGTTAAAGATGGCAAAATTGAGCGGAAATACTTTTTGATAACACTTAACTTTGTACAAAGTCCGATTCGAAGGTTTGGGTAAATAAATCCCATCAGAATCGCATTCTCGAACTCAATTTAAGTGAAAAGATCAACATTACTTCAAAATCGCTTTTTTTAAAGACCATTATTTGGTAGGACAAATATGTATTTCACACTTACTAGTAAAAGCCGAAATTCTGTATTTGAAGCCCAAAATCAATGATTACCTGAAACAGCTTGTAGTCCAGCCAGTGGTTGGCTCCCAGCGTGAATATAATGCCAGTTTGGATGATTCGCAGTATGGCATATGAACAGAAAAACGCACTTTGGATGAACAGTGCGCACTTCAGATTACTGTGAAGCAGAGAGGTACGGTAAAGGGCAGCCACGTTCAGCAGTGACAGAGGCAGTTGGGCACAGAAGACGAGCAAGTTCACGCACAACAACCCGGTACGAAAGGAGTTGGCCAGCGGAGAACCCTCGATGTCTGTGAAGTTCATTACCATTTTTTATCTAAATAATTCATGGCTATCTCCTAAATGAATTTGATTTATGACTGACTAATGTGCTATAAAAAGTTGGCATTTAGGACATGTCACTTGTTAAAGGTGAGCTCATCAGCGCTGGTGTAAAGGGATAATGTGACCACATTAAGGAAAAGGGAGGAAGGGAGCCCGGGAGGGAAGACAGGAGCAGGACAGAACAAGGAAGGGAGCAAAGACCTAAGGAAAAAGGATGAGAGGGAGGGGCCTAATAAAAGGAGAAGAGAACCATCGAGAGGAAGAGAGGGAACTGTTTGTTGCCCGAAGACATACTATCCAGTCCAGGAGAAGGCAACAGCGAGCGTGAAGGACTGATTACTCACTTTTACCTGCATCTTTCTCCGATTTGATTTTACAAAAAGGAACAGTACCTATCAGATGCAAAAAAAAATTCTACAATTATATTTTATTCTGCCCAATTTTCGGTACCCTAAAAGGTCATCCCATTGAATAGGTAAGTGAATCGTGAATTCAAGTCATACCAGACCCAAAAATCACAGTTCTTCACTGAAAACAAAAAAAAAATTTTGCTTAACTAACTTCGGACAAACAGCGAACGTCAATGAATACAATTTCCATCTCATCAGTTACCTAGCAGCAGCCATTATGAAAAGTTATGATTACTCCCGATGGGACCGACCGGAGATGACCATGGCAATTAAAAAGATTTCTCATATTATGTACATTGTGATGGAGAGATGTCGAGAACTATGCAAAGGAACAAATCTCGAGTTTTTTCCCGAGATTCTCGACAAAAGAATTTTGATAAAAGGAATGATAGGCTGAGAATGCTTTTCCAAGAAAATTCTTGACGTTTGATACTAAAATGGAGCATTATTGACCCTAACACATAGTTGCTATCTCACCCTAGCCCTATCTATTTCTGAATGCGTGGTTGGTGTGCGCAATTCTATGGGCTGGGAAAATGTTATGTGAAACTTGTAACTTTGAGCAATTCACACCAATGCACAATTATTTGAATACACAATTCTTATCAATTATCAAAAATATTCGCGAGATCAGTTCCGACACAATCTTTTAGCATGTGAAACACAAATTCTTCCATGGATCTGGTTTTCGGAAAATGGTTCGAGTCTAGATTTTTTGAACCAATTAGTCCTGAAAAAATCAAAAGCCGCGCAAATGTGATGAGCCAGATCTAAACCAGCAGGACTTCTCCTTCTTTAAAATATGGTTTCAAAAGGATATGGCAAGATTTTCCAGATATTTTATAACTCCATTTTTCAGATATAATTATAATTGAAAATTTGTTAATATCTTAAAAATAACAGTTAGGAGAGCATAACAATACAAATGAATATAATATAATAGTACATTTTTGTGTTAATACCTTAATATTTTTTACAGGATCTATTCAGAATGTGTAAACAGGGTGAAAAATTATACTTAGGTTGAAAAAAGGAACTAGTTGCTTATTTAGCAGATTATTGGTTGTGTTGACTATTTTCATTTTTCAATTACTTTCCCCATATGGAGGGCGAATATCATACAAAATATACCCCCCTGTTGACACCCCCACGTATCTTTTGTACGAGGGGGCCGGTAAGGGAGACGCGTACGGGCCAGGCGGGTGAAGTCGGCAGGGGAGTGTAGCATACGGGGGAGGGGTTGAAGAAGAAGAAAAATTAAAAATTTCGTTGAAAAACGGCAAAAATTGGTCAATTTTCTTAGCAAAAACAGTCCAAAATCGCCAAAATTTCTCCGGAATGGCACCTATCGGCGCCGCCGAATCTCCAATTATCAAAAGGCCAATACATACATTTTGG
>JAEHOM010000670.1:0-10611 GCA_016433075.1 Hoplolaimus columbus | reverse complement strand
TTTGAACCCCCGTTAAACACCTCTCCGGAGGAAATGGACCGCCTCTACCAGTACCAATGGCGCATCAAAGAACATTTTATGGCCAACAAGATCTGGGGCTGTTTCATATCGGGCTCCACCTGCGATCAATTCCGCCAACCGTCTGATGAATGCGATTACAAGGATCAGGGCTGGATTTGCAGGGCAGGTGAGCTTCGGAAAATAAGTGCTTGGCAAGTTCAAAACTTTATAAATAAGAGCGGAAGCACATGGCATGGTAGCACAACAATAAGAACGATTAAATTGTTTTTATGTGAGAAGGTAAAATAATAAAATTGTAACACGCTAAGCACAAATATGTATGCATAAATCAATAAATCCAATTCCTAAAAACCAGTTTGTGTTGTTTTTCCCACAACTATCGGTAATATAAATTATAAATTCAAATTTGCCAGAATGGTATCAAGGACTGGATGGCATCTGTCGGCCAATAATACTTGGTTTGACACCGCATGGCAATCATAGCCAAGCGGGATGCGACCCTGACTTCAAGCCGATCAGTCAGCCGGACACGTATGAGCTCGGATGCTTGGAAGCGGAACAGACGTGCACCAAGGAATACAAGGACGGCGCCTATTGCCCAAAAGCTTATGAGGCAATTAATTTTTTTTAATTTTTTAGTGATAAAAATAGCAATTTTTTAGTTTTTAAAATAAAATGTAAAGTTTTCACGAATTTAAGCGCATGGTCTGCAAGAAGGGGTACCATCGGGTGATGGGGAACATATGCCTTCCGAACAATGTCACCCGAACAGCAGGCGTGGTCCAGCCCGGTTGCCTTGTCGAGCACCGTAATCTTTCCTACCGTACCTGACTTTCAAATTTTTCACTGTCCTTAATAAGTGATTTCCTGTTCCCCCAACGAAACCAAATGGGTCACTTCGGAGGAAGAGATGCGCGCGAACGAAGGCATTCCGATTGTTGACAAGGGTTGTGGTTACGGTGATGCGACCGTACCACCGCCACCGCCTTCCAAGCTGATCAGCGGGCCGGGCAAGCATCTGATCGATGGTGTCATCGATTCGTTGGAATCGAACAACAGCTATGCTCACTATTACTACGACGACGTGTTCCCGACATGCCAATGCAAGCCGCATTACGTGCGCGAAGATGGCGCAAACACCGACAGCCGTTGCATCTCGTTCCAGGAATGCATGGACAAGAAGGCGCCGCCTCCGTGCGGCGAAAACGAAGTTCGCGTCGCGTGTCCGAAGGTCACAAATTTGAGTAACCTTCGCCAACAGTTATTTCGCCTAAAAAATTTCGTCTAATTTGGTTTTTTGAGTATTTTCTGGGTAGCGCTACCGAAAAAAGTACATATTCGGAATAAGCGTATACAAAAACGGCTACCCCAGAACCCTCAATAGGCAAGATTGTAAGAAAAATTAGGCGAATTAGCAGTTGGCGAATGAAGGTGCCCCTAAAATTTCATAAAAAAAAACAAAGTGTTTTATTTGTTTAAGTTTGATTTTGTTTAAAACTTATGAATTTAAGCATTTGCACAAAAATGCACACATTTTTTCACACTGAACTTTGAATTCAGATGCCTCGAGACATTTGGTGTGCCGAGATCAGCAACATCAAGGCGAACTGTCCGAAGCCACCTTGCCCGCAGTTTCCGAAAAACCCGGGCGGACCAGTGGACCCAAATTGTGATAAGGCGAACTGTGTCGGTCGCCTGAACCGATGCATGTGCAAGGAGGGCTTCTACCGCATGCACAGCTTCTACGGCGACAAGTTCGGCCACTGCGTTCCATTGGAGGAGTGCCCTTGTGGGATGCCTCCACAGCGTTTCGGGTCCCATTTCACGCCAGGCCGCAAGAGTGTTGGTGCAGAGAGCCGCTGCTGATCAGCAGAAGGCTTTGATCACTGATCAGAAATGGATTCGGAACTGTGAAAGCGATAAACCCGTTTTGAAGTCCATTGTTACATCTGTCCCGTCCGGCTAATATGCAAATGTCACTTTTTGTGTGTTGTCATTCCAGCGAATAAAACATGTCCGAATGCAAACATTTTGTGTTCGTAGAACTACCTTTTGATAATTTAAAAAGATGCAAAATTATAGTAAGAAAGCATATAAAATCCATGGCTTTCTTTTACCTTTTTATTCATAATTTTACTAATTTTTCCGTCTATTATCTTTGTAATCAAATTTGTATGCCATTTTTCTAATTTCCACGGTTTTAGCAACAGGTTTCAGTAATCTCAAGTCCCTTCATTCTCTCATGCCTTTCATTACGTGAGCAGACCTAAAATTTTAAAGATTTTTTTTCCAAATTTTTGGATCTGAATGAGGTGTTCATTGGGTGCGATACTCGTACTCGGATTTCCACAGTCAGAGTCTGTCAGAATACAGACCACTACACCATCCAGTCCCAAACAGAAAATAAAAAATCAGATAGCAAAATGTATCAGAGCTGGCATAAATTAACGCAATAAAACCCTACTACCCTAACATGAAAGATAAGACTCACCCAATAGATGATAAAATAAAATGCAAATGGTAAAATTTTACAAATTTATGAATGGGCGCTTTTAAAAAAGGACAGCAAAAAAGCATATGCCACAAATCGAATTTTAGTGTAAATTTACATATTTTTGGGAAAAATTTACGTCTTTTTAAGACACATTGGCCCACCATGACATCAGTCACTTTTTTATTATACCTTTTCTACTGATGAGGAGCCCAACCCATTATTTTAGTCACAACAGTCACGGTAATAAGCAAAGCGATTGGCCTTTTGGCTCCTCATCAGTATCTCTTACTCTTTTTCCGTATAATTTGCACAGTCCAATTCTGCGCTTTTCTTACTTAATTTTCCGCAAAAATTCCGTCTGGTCCCATCCTATTCCTGAAGGCTTCTCCTCTCCCTCTTTAAATGCTTCTCCTTTTCCGCAGAATTCATTTCAGTCCCTCCCTGACAATCACAAGATCACAACATTCTTTCCCGTCCTCATAATGCTTCTTCCCACCATCGGTCTGCTCTCGCTCCTGTTTCTCCCATTCACGGTAAAGTCTCTTTCCAAGGTTTTTTTGAGAATGTACCTATATTATACACAATAACAAACCGTCGATGTTGAACTGAAGTGGCGTGTAAAAAAGTGTTTTTTGAAACGTTTTTCAGTTGATTAATAAAGAAAATGTTAGTGTCGGGCTCGGGCAGCACATTTTATGTTAGAAAACTTCTTTATGTCGGGTAGTGAAAAAAATGCAAAAATAGTTAAAATTCATAGCTTTTTCCTGTTAAGCTGTTTTCGAGGACTCACACTTTTCAGACACTTCTCGTGGATGCTTCCACTCTGGTAGTTCTATGCGATCCTCCGGCAAACACTTCTCCGGAGGAAATTGATCGCCTTAACCAATGCCAATACAATCGCTTCAGAGGATGGTTCATGGCGCATAAGGTTTGGGGCTGTCTGGCATCGGGTGCCACCTGCGATCGCATCCACGTGCCGATTGAGGACTGCGATTACAAGGACCAGGGCTGGATCTGCGAGGAAGGTCAGCTCCTGCATTGATTGAACGTTGTATTAACATGCAAATTCAAACTTGTCGTAAGAATGGCACCAAGGATTGGATGGCAACTGTTGGCCTGATTCAATTTCGAATAGCACTTTTCTCGGCCCGGGATGCGAGCTCGACTACAAGCCGATCACCGACCCCGACACATACGAGCTCGGATGCTTGGAAGCGGAACAGACGTGCACCAAGGAATACAAGGACGACGTCGATTGTCCAGACAGTCAAAAGGTCTTCTTAATTTCTTCATTAAATTGAAAAAATGGATTTTAAGCGCATGATCTGCAAGAAGGGTTACCATCGGGTGATGGGGAACATGTGCATCCCGAACAATGCCAGCCGATCAGCAGGCCTGGTCCAGCCCGGCTGCCTTGTCGAACACCGTAACCTTTCTTTCCTACCGTTTCGTACCGTAATCTTGGAATATCCTTAAAAGTGGTTTCCTGCTCCCCCAATGAGACATATTGGTCCACTTCGGAGAAAGAGATGCTCGAAAATGAAGGCATTCCGATTGTTGACAAGGGTTGTGGCTACGGTGATGCTACCGTACCACCGCCTTCCGCACTGATCAGCCAGGCCGACAATCTCACTGATCAGTTGACGTCAAACATCAGCAATTACGCTGCCTTTTACTACGACGACGTGTTCCCGGCATGTCGCTGTAAGGAACACTTCGTGCGCGAGTCCGGCGCAAACACCGACAGCCGCTGCATCTCGTTCCAGGAATGCATGGACAAGAAGGCGCCGCCTCCGTGCGGCGAAAACGAAGTTCGCGTCGCGTGTCCGAAGGTCACAAATTTGAGTAACCTTCGCCAACAGTTATTTCGCCTAAAAAATTTCGTCTAATTTGGTTTTTTGAGTATTTTCTGGGTAGCGCTACCGAAAAAAGTACATATTCGGAATAAGCGTATACAAAAACGGCTACCCCAGAACCCTCAATAGGCAAGATTGTAAGAAAAATTAGGCGAATTAGCAGTTGGCGAATGAAGGTGCCCCTAAAATTTCATAAAAAAAAACAAAGTGTTTTATTTGTTTAAGTTTGATTTTGTTTAAAACTTATGAATTTAAGCATTTGCACAAAAATGCACACATTTTTTCACACTGAACTTTGAATTCAGATGCCTCGAGACATTTGGTGTGCCGAGATCAGCAACATCAAGGCGAACTGTCCGAAGCCACCTTGCCCGCAGTTTCCGAAAAACCCGGGCGGACCAGTGGACCCAAATTGTGATAAGGCGAACTGTGTCGGTCGCCTGAACCGATGCATGTGCAAGGAGGGCTTCTACCGCATGCACAGCTTCTACGGCGACAAGTTCGGCCACTGCGTTCCATTGGAGGAGTGCCCTTGTGGGATGCCTCCACAGCGTTTCGGGTCCCATTTCACGCCAGGCCGCAAGAGTGTTGGTGCAGAGAGCCGCTGCTGATCAGCAGAAGGCTTTGATCACTGATCAGAAATGGATTCGGAACTGTGAAAGCGATAAACCCGTTTTGAAGTCCATTGTTACATCTGTCCCGTCCGGCTAATATGCAAATGTCACTTTTTGTGTGTTGTCATTCCAGCGAATAAAACATGTCCGAATGCAAACATTTTGTGTTCGTAGAACTACCTTTTGATAATTTAAAAAGATGCAAAATTATAGTAAGAAAGCATATAAAATCCATGGCTTTCTTTTACCTTTTTATTCATAATTTTACTAATTTTTCCGTCTATTATCTTTGTAATCAAATTTGTATGCCATTTTTCTAATTTCCACGGTTTTAGCAACAGGTTTCAGTAATCTCAAGTCCCTTCATTCTCTCATGCCTTTCATTACGTGAGCAGACCTAAAATTTTAAAGATTTTTTTTCCAAATTTTTGGATCTGAATGAGGTGTTCATTGGGTGCGATACTCGTACTCGGATTTCCACAGTCAGAGTCTGTCAGAATACAGACCACTACACCATCCAGTCCCAAACAGAAAATAAAAAATCAGATAGCAAAATGTATCAGAGCTGGCATAAATTAACGCAATAAAACCCTACTACCCTAACATGAAAGATAAGACTCACCCAATAGATGATAAAATAAAATGCAAATGGTAAAATTTTACAAATTTATGAATGGGCGCTTTTAAAAAAGGACAGCAAAAAAGCATATGCCACAAATCGAATTTTAGTGTAAATTTACATATTTTTGGGAAAAATTTACGTCTTTTTAAGACACATTGGCCCACCATGACATCAGTCACTTTTTTATTATACCTTTTCTACTGATGAGGAGCCCAACCCATTATTTTAGTCACAACAGTCACGGTAATAAGCAAAGCGATTGGCCTTTTGGCTCCTCATCAGTATCTCTTACTCTTTTTCCGTATAATTTGCACAGTCCAATTCTGCGCTTTTCTTACTTAATTTTCCGCAAAAATTCCGTCTGGTCCCATCCTATTCCTGAAGGCTTCTCCTCTCCCTCTTTAAATGCTTCTCCTTTTCCGCAGAATTCATTTCAGTCCCTCCCTGACAATCACAAGATCACAACATTCTTTCCCGTCCTCATAATGCTTCTTCCCACCATCGGTCTGCTCTCGCTCCTGTTTCTCCCATTCACGGTAAAGTCTCTTTCCAAGGTTTTTTTGAGAATGTACCTATATTATACACAATAACAAACCGTCGATGTTGAACTGAAGTGGCGTGTAAAAAAGTGTTTTTTGAAACGTTTTTCAGTTGATTAATAAAGAAAATGTTAGTGTCGGGCTCGGGCAGCACATTTTATGTTAGAAAACTTCTTTATGTCGGGTAGTGAAAAAAATGCAAAAATAGTTAAAATTCATAGCTTTTTCCTGTTAAGCTGTTTTCGAGGACTCACACTTTTCAGACACTTCTCGTGGATGCTTCCACTCTGGTAGTTCTATGCGATCCTCCGGCAAACACTTCTCCGGAGGAAATTGATCGCCTTAACCAATGCCAATACAATCGCTTCAGAGGATGGTTCATGGCGCATAAGGTTTGGGGCTGTCTGGCATCGGGTGCCACCTGCGATCGCATCCACGTGCCGATTGAGGACTGCGATTACAAGGACCAGGGCTGGATCTGCGAGGAAGGTCAGCTCCTGCATTGATTGAACGTTGTATTAACATGCAAATTCAAACTTGTCGTAAGAATGGCACCAAGGATTGGATGGCAACTGTTGGCCTGATTCAATTTCGAATAGCACTTTTCTCGGCCCGGGATGCGAGCTCGACTACAAGCCGATCACCGACCCCGACACATACGAGCTCGGATGCTTGGAAGCGGAACAGACGTGCACCAAGGAATACAAGGACGACGTCGATTGTCCAGACAGTCAAAAGGTCTTCTTAATTTCTTCATTAAATTGAAAAAATGGATTTTAAGCGCATGATCTGCAAGAAGGGTTACCATCGGGTGATGGGAAACATGTGCATCCCGAACAATGCCAGCCGATCAGCAGGCCTGGTCCAGCCCGGCTGCCTTGTGGAACACCGTAACCTTTCTTTCCTACCGTTTCGTACCGTAATCTTGGAATATCCTTAAAAGTGGTTTCCTGCTCCCCCAATGAGACATCCACTTCGGAGAAAGAGATGAAAAGAGAAGAAAAAAAAAAAGAGATCTTTCGTCCACTTCGGAGAAAGAGATGCTCGAAAATGAAGGCATTCCGATTGTTGACAAGGGTTGCGGCTACGGTGATGCGACCGTACCACCGCCACCGCCTTCCGCATTGATCAGCCAGGCCGACAATCTCACTGATCAGTTAACGTCAAACATCAGCAATTACGCTGCCTTTTACTACGACGATGTGTTCCCGGCATGTCGCTGTAAGGAACACTTCGTGCGCGAGGCTGGCGCAAACACCGACAGCCGCTGCATATCGTTCCAGGAATGCATGGACAAAAAGGCGCCGCCTCCGTGTGGCGAAAACCAAGTTCGCGTGTTGTGTCCGAAGGTCGCAAATTTCATCAAATTTTGAATAGATCTGACCTCATGCTAGGTCGTTTGTCAAAAAGTGCCAAAATGGAAAATCATAAAATGGGTGTCACTTGGGCACTTTTTCAAAAAGTGAAACCATTTTTTCATTTTTTTCAAAGACATTTTGGCATTTTTTGACAGCATAGCACCTTCTGAGCTTCTGACCTTTCGTCTGACTGTTGAGAATTAGCTTTGCACAATTTTTTTTCAATTTGAATTTAGATTCCTCGAGACATTTGGTGTGCAGAGATCAGCAATATCAACCCGGTGTGTCCGAAGCCGCCTTGTCCGCTGCTTCAGATCGCGGGAGCTGAGAAGCTCGGGCCAAATTGTGAGAAGGCGAACTGTGTCGGCCGCCTGAACAGATGCATGTGCAAGGAGGGCTTCTACCTGGGCCCGGTCAATGCCGTCGAAGGAGGTCTACATTACACCAAACTCGGATGCATTTCCTTGGAGGAGTGCATGCATATAAAGGGCCGAAAGCCGCGTTTCGGCCGGCTTAATGCTGCTGGTCATAACCAGTGATCAGATCGGAAAGATGATGACAGGAAATAGATGATCAGTTGATCAGTTTTAAAACCCTTCCCAACCCATCGGCCAATAAATATTATTTTTTAAACATTTTTATGTTGCTGTTTAAATGCATTTCTCGAGGATAAAGCTGGTACCGTGCATGGTGCATGCTAAACTTTTTATCGAGAATGGCTTCTCAATAATAATTAATTCTTTTTTGAGAATTAAAATTAATTTAATAAAAAAATAATAAATTAATAGTATTTATTTTTCAATATCACAATAAATAATGAGCATTTTTAAATTATAAATCAAAATTATAGGTACTTTTCGGTTTTTGAGCCCATCTTAAACGTCTTACCAGTCTTACTAAAAAATAGAAGTCAAACATGTCAATTTTGGTAAGACGTTTAGGGAGTGTGGGGTTCAAAACCGAAAAGTACCAAATTAAATTCGTGTTTATAAGGTATCATTACTATTTTTTTGCCATTACGTTTTTTTATATGAAAATCAATATTAATATGCAATTGCACAGTAAAACAAATTGTCTCCCATTCATAAGCAGAGGCGTTTCTTCCTTCCATCAGCAATGACATCAGAGCGAGGCCTAACCGAAATTTTGGTGTTGGAAATTCCATGTGAATTCTCTATTGTATTGTACATGCACACATACGCATTAAATATGGACAGAAACACAACACAACTACAACAGTAAATTGTCAGACGAACTTTGTGCCGCAACTTGTTTTGATTGATTATTGATTGATTCTTGATCAATCAATTCACCGATCGATCGAGTGAAGTCGGGACAATTTTGTGGCTTTTTCCTCCTATGCGTCATTTCCTCAACTACACCTATACAAATTGCTAATGAAAACATCGTCACCCGTCCGCCGTTGTTTATTCCATTTATTTTCCTGTTTTATTTATTTATGCATTAGCAAATTATTAGCATATTATTATGCAACAGACAATGTTGTAGGGAACAATCATGCTATTACGTCGTAAGACATTTGTGTTACGACGACGAACAATAAATTTTTTGTATCATTACTTTTTCTATTATTCCTCCGAATTCATTTTATTCATAATTTGTTCATAATTTCGTGCATTATTGTTTTTACCTTCAATGCTTACTTGTTATGTTTCCGATATTTGATCATAATCGATCGTGCCACGTGCCCACCTTAAACTAGAGACCTAATTCATCATCTTTTTATTCCCTATAAAATTAATTCGAATTCATTTGTTTGCGAATTTCTTCTTTTTTTTCGAATCTCGTTCGCACTGTTTCAAGTTCCGATCCTGCTGGTTCTGTAACCTAATACGATTTTCATGAGAGAGTGACAATGACAACAAAAAATATTTGGCATAAAATGGAGTTTAAAAGTTCATATTAATCTTAACGTTCGGGAGCCTATCGGGGAGGTCCAAGATAGGAGAACCGGAAAAAATAGAATTGGGAGAATACCCAGCAAAATCAAAATTGAGGATAATAATTGCCGCAGAATAATATCCTCAATAAAAAATTGTTTTAAAAAGTCCATTTAATAAGTGCAATGACGTTAATGTTGCTGGCAGCTGTCAGTATAATCTCAATTCTTCGCATTTCGATGGCCGGAAATGTGCAGAGCGGGGAAGGTGGGGTGTTCGACAGCAGCTTCAATAACATTTTTGGCAGCGGCGACGGTAACTCAAGCGGTTGGAATTACGGTAATCCAAGCGGCGGATATTACGGTAACGCAAGCGGCGGCGGCGGAGGTGGCCGTCGCATGACGCCCTTCCAAATTTTCCAAATGGCGCGTCTGATGCGCCACAATCTGTTGTCCGGCGACGACCTTCTGCGCGGCCACGAGCACTTTGACCCGGACGGGCCGGCCGCGCGGCTGACCAGACGCTGGAACTGTTCCATCGCCATTTTTGTGTACAGACTTCTGAACAAAGCGCTCAAAATTGCGCAGGACAGAAGCTACTTTTCGGGACTGGAGAACATCCGCACCAAAGTGGTCGCCATGAAGGACTTCTTTGGCCAATACCGAAGGCAGAATTGCAAAAGCGAACCGTGAGTTTCCATTGTCAATGAAATGTAATCAAAGCCAATTACGGTTTTATCCTTACTGTAATTAATTATTCCTGAAAGATTTTTGTTATTTCAGCTATACGAAGAGTTTGTTGGAGGAGGAAGAGAACAATGTGCAACTTCACTTCTCCCTATGGGAAGGTAAATGAAATAGGGTTGCTCTACTGATGATGACTGATGAGAAGTCCGGAATCTGTATTTGTGGATAAAAAACAATTTTGGAATTCGGGATTTTTGGAATCAAACCTGACGTGGATTCCCTGACAGTCACCTGTCGTCAGAGATTCCAGTGCAAACTCTAACCTCTGAAGTACAAACTGCCTTTGGCAAACTCGTCCCGTTCCAGAGACTCTGCAGATCATCCAGGAGTCCATTCGTACCTTTGACCATGCGGTGTCCAGAACGTCCATCTCCCAAAGTGGGCCCTCCGGCGTCTTTCGCTCGATGCTCAGCTCGGATGAGATTGAGGACGGGCTGCAGCTTCTGAAGGTCCGCTTCCG
>JAEHOM010000669.1:0-10614 GCA_016433075.1 Hoplolaimus columbus | reverse complement strand
GTCGTCAATTACCGAGTCGCCAATCACCTTCCATTTTGATGCTACAGCCGCAGCAACAAAATCATCGACAAACTGCAACACCGATCGGCGGACTGATAAGCTCACCGCCGCCGGAGGCAACAAAGGCACCAGCAATTGGATCATTTCTGACTACGACATCCTCACTTCGGTCGGTCTTCTTATGAGTATGGTATTAGCTGAAAAATGGAGATAGCATAGTCTGATTATGAATTTTTTGCCGTATAATTTAGGGCTTACCCGTTATACCGGGCTTATCCAAATGTCGGATAACGTGTAATTCAAGGAAAATTTCTTTTTATATATTTAAGAAGTGGCTCCGCTGACGCAAAATTCCAATGTCAGCACTGCGGCAAAGGCTACAAAACAATGGCAAATCTCAACAAGGTTTTCTTAGAATTTAAATTCATCTGATGAACTGATGTGATCGGATTCGTTTTCATAGCATCTCAACGATGCGCACAATGTGACACTCATTGCTTCATCACCTTCATCTCGTTATCGTATGCTCCCACACTTCTGTCCTATTTTACAAAATAGTTCTCCATACTTAAGCCTCGCCAGTTCCTGCTGCTCAGTCTCCATCGCATCAGGTACAAATCTTCGGCACGCAGCAGTCTTCGCCGCAGCGGATTTCGTCAAGCAGCTCGGTTTCTTATCTTTTCTTTAATAAGCGATTTCTCAAATCAGTTTAACAAATTTTGCTCATTTATTGGTCATAAATTAACCTGAATATCCAAAACAGTATAAAGATATTCATTGAAGTGACCACTCATCGTCTTAATTTTCGCATCTTGCTTATAGTTATAGTCAACATCAATTTTTAATGTATGTTTTTACCCAAAACTCGATTTTAGGGATTTCATTAGACAACACATTTTTGTAATTAATGAATTTTCGCATCTATAGAGTAAAATTGCGAAATTTCGCGATTTTAAAAGATAAAAACGCACAATTTTTGCTAATTAAAATTTTACTTGAAGCCGTCTCTACAGCCTCTGTTGTCGTAATAGCAAAAAACTTGAATCCACATCAAAACTGTAGGCATTTTAAACTTTAAACGGTTCAATTGGTGCAGCAGGAAGCACTTCTATCAGCAAGCGATATTTAGCTTGCTACTTCTATAGTGCAGTTGAGATTGCTTGATTGCTTCTTGTCAGAGATCCAATTATTGGGTGGTTCAATTAGCGGTTGCTTGCTATTTGGAATTTCTTGCTAATTGGAATTTTTGGAATTTTTTTAATCAACGACTTCTTATTTTTTGTTGACAAAATCTAAATATTTAAAGATTGTTTCTTTGGCCTTGACCTTGAATTATCATTTGATTATTTTTTTACAGCAAATCACTATCTTACCAGCTATATCGAAGAGTAACGGCATCGTTCAGCCTCACAACGACACATTCCAAGCGCAACTGCAACAACAATTTGTTAGCAACGCCGTCCAGTCTCCATCATCGTCGGTAATTGATGGATCGACAGCATTTATTGCGCCGACGATAACAACACGACATCACCACCACCAGCCGCAACAGCAACAATCCGATGGTGTCGGCGGTCATCATCCCATTACTGTATGTTATACCTCTATTAATGGAGGATACATGAACATGGGATGGATTACTCGACCAACAGTTGCACGAAGGAATCAGTTAATAAACTTTTACATTTTTGGTTAAAAAATTTTTCTGGTTTTACGAAGAGGTTTTTAAGGATTCCGATATTTACAAGTATGAGAGCACAAACTAAAAATTTAAATCGGGATATTATTACAGGCATTCTGGAGGTTATCATAAAACCTGTAAAGTAACCCCGTTGTATTATTTTTTTAAACCCCTCAAAAGTGGGAGTGGGGTTGGGGTATCTTACAGGATAACAGGATACGGTATATAAAAACAACAACAAATTTTGGATATTTAAACAATAATAACTTCATATTTTCGACTTTTGGGACCGAAACTTCATTTCAACCCGTCCCAATTGCTTCAAGAGATCAGAGACGATGCATTTAATTTACACTACTGACTTGTGAGAAATATTATTTTACTAAAAACCACACATAATCTTTTGAAAATTGAGATTTTTATATAGCCTCTGTACACAAAATTTTCAAACACCCGTATGAAGATCGGGCGTCCATCCGCTCCTGTTCCACCGAGCACACCACCTTCGGCTTCGCCACAACAATTCGCATCATATTCTTCCCATCAGCAACAAGTTGTGGTTCCTAGCATGGCAAAGTTGTTGCGATCACCTGAACATCATCAGCACCACCCTCAAATGAAAGCAGTTCAACAACCTGCAACAGAGCATTACTTTATTTCACCACATCACCAGCAGCAGGTGTGGAAAATTTGGATTTATCAAATTAATAAAGAAATTAAAAAAAAAGTCGGAGCACACCTTTTGTTGTACAGGGATGTTGCAGCTGATGTCAGTCATTGTGGAATTCCCTTGGGGATGCAAACCATAGAGATTTATAGATAGGAGTATTCATGGGCGAACAAATTTGACATTTACAGACAAATTTCACTACATTAAAAAAATGAGAATTTAATTTGAACTCATTAATGGATCAGCGACCCCCTGTGCTACAGCCACAACAGCAGCCGAGCACGAGTAGCACTCAACGCTATCGTTACAGTTATCAGCAACATCAACATTCTCAGACAGCACTTCAACAGCACCGCCACCAAAACCAGCAACAAGTTGGGAAATTTTTGGATTCAAACAATTGTGTTCAAATCTTTCTCGAGAGAAACTTAATTATTATTTTTTTAAATTCAATATTTCGACCACTTAAAAGGTGGAGCAGCAGCAATTGTATTCGAACGCTTCGACCGGTGAATCAACTGGTGCTATGGCCTACTACCCAACAACTGGTCAGAGTGGCACGGCATTGAGTGGAGGAGGCCAAACAGCAACGGTTTATGTGGCTCAACATCCTGCTCAACAACAACAACAGCAGCAGCGGTATGACGAAGCACAACACCAGCGGGAGCCAATGGAAATTGATCAGCAACAGCAGCTTCAAAAGGCTCCACCACCTTATGCGCGTCCGGTAAGTGCATGTATTTAGGGATATTCTTTCCATTCTGAATTCCTTTCTCTTTGTTATTATCTTGACACATTAAATTGCTTGATGTTTGTTTGTAATCATTGGAGTGTCGAAAGCATTTCGTTTTTTGTTCTCAAAAAATTTTTGTTGAAAACGAATTTTTTCACAATCATCTTCGCAAAGTTCTCCGAATATCAGAGGAAAATTTTCATCTGGGAAGATTTAAAAAAATATCAAGATGCATCTAATAATTCACTGCCTTTTTCAGTATTATCGTCACCAAACTGCACATTACATGGTGGAATCTGTTCAGCAACCTCAACAATTATCTACTGTCCAACAGCAGCAGTACGGTGGTGTTGTCCGTCATCAACATGTTCGAGCTGTGCAATCAACACAACAGCCACTCTTGCAACATGCGCAACAAGGAAGGCAACAACACCAGCAACAACTGGGTCAGCACTCGACTGGTGCAAGGAGTACATCTATGCCACAACATCAGGTGGGCTTGGAAGATGGAGGAAATTATGCACATTTTTGATGGGCATCTTTGGATCTTCAATTTCTGAACGGCTCTGACCCTGAGCAATATTAAATGATGTATTTGAGGAGTTGAGTACTCATTCGGATTCCTTTTTAGCCTTATGTGGCCGTCCGAACAGCACCAATCCAGACACCACAACAGCAACAACAACAACGCATGTATCAACAACAACAACAGTTTTATCAACAACAACAACAACGTCAACAGCAGCACGTGAGTTTTGTGTTGCTTTACTACCAATGCTTCATTTTTTTGGCCATCACTGTATTGGGAGTTTTCGTTTTTTTAATTTTCCTTAGAAATTTCAGCAACAACGTTCATCGCCTGCTACAGTTGCAGCTGTACTTGCAGCAGCGTCTCCTTCTCCGGCAATGGCCAGCGGGACTCAGTCGCAATGATTTCTCATTGCTCACTTTCAATAGAATTCACAGAATCCCAATTAAAGCCGAATGCACATACACGCACTTCGTTGATCGTCTCTTATAAGTTGTTCTTTTTCTGAATTCTTTAAATAAAATGAGTTGAATAGTTTTTGATACATGATCTATATATGAATATCAGATAGATAAAATATTAGATAGATAAACATGAATATCAGATCAGATATTTTATATATTATTTACAAATGAATTTTTGAGACATTTAAATTTTAATGCAGAATGAAATTTTTAATGCGTATTTAGTGTGCATTTCCGGATTTTTTGACATATTTGAACGTAAATAGTTGTGCATAAAATTTATTCCGGGATAATTATTTTTCAACCTCGAAAATCAGGAATTTTTAATACAGGGATATGGATGGCTCCCCTACATTTTGCCAATACATTTTGCCAACTCCAATAAAGTTACATCTTGCCAACAGTCAGTAAAGTTACATCTTGCCAACACCAATAAAGTTATATTTTGCCAACAGTCAATAAAAGTTACATTTTGCCAACATCATAAAGTTACATCTTGCCAACAATTTTCGCCAACACCTGGGAATTCCAGTATTTTGGGGTTTTCTAGGGTGCTGAACATGAATATGAGAGGTCCATTTAGCGCAAAAATTTTTCAAAATTTTTGTTAACAAATTGTCAATTCCGCATTTTGACCTGATTTTCAGTATTTTGAGGTTTCCAAGGGTGCTGATCACGAGTATAAGGTCTGTATTACGTCAAATACGGAATTAACAAATTTGTCAATAAAAATGTTTAAAAATTTTCAAACAAAATTTTTTTCTTTTTTCTCTTACAATTACAACCCAATGGCCAGTTAGTAGAGTCTGCGGTATTATATGAGCCGCGTCGCTAATAACCCATTTGTCAGACACACCCTTATTCAGGGGAAAGACTAATGGGGGCTTGAGATATGCAGATTCCGCTGCACCGGTTGAGTATATGGGGCTAAACGGACCTCATATTCGTGCTCGGCACCCTCGAAAACCCCATAATACTGAAAATCAGGTCAAAATGCGTAATTGACAAATTTGTTAACAAAATTTTCAAAAAACTTTTTTGGCGCTAAACGGACCTCATTCATGTTCAGCACCCTCGAAAACCCCAAAATACTGAAATTCCCAGGTGTTGGCGAAAATTGTTGGCAAAATGTAACTTTACTGAAGTTGGCAAAATGTATTGGCAAAATGTAAGTTGGCGAAATGTAATGTTGGCAAGATGTAGGTAACTGATATGGATTCCCGTGGTTTTTCGAATATACTGACTTACCTACTAATTCATTAGCTCTAATTCTAGCAGTCGACCCATTCCATAACATATTGCAAAGTGGTGATTTTGATTTTGCCGAGTTTGTATTTATGCTGCATCCACACCATTTTTAACCTGTCGTCGCCGTATTTTTCAGTATTTTTGACCGAAGCAGTATTTGCAAAATTTCTTGAATTTTCGAAATTTTCACCAAAAATACTAATTTTTCTTGAGGAAATAGGCCATTTCCTGTTAAAATTTTCTTCGTCGTTGCTCATCTGTACTGCTTAACCATAGGTGGGCAGCCCCTCCATTTTGAAAATACTTTTTTTTAAACATCTGAGAATTTCAGAGGAACAAACAAAAGGGGATGGGCAATAAGAAAAAAAGATTGCTTCAAAATATTTTTAAAAGGCACTCGATAAATCCAATCAATGATTTAATCAATATGAGCTGCCGTTGATTAACCTCTCTGCAGCCTGCTGCTATTATTGCCCACGCACTGCCCGTTCACCGGTGTGTATGCCCCACAGCAAGGCTCGTGTTCGTCTGTGACACTGCCTTCGGCTCCAACAATCAACTGCGAATCACCTGCAGCAGGTGGCGCAGGAGTGGAGTTCCAATCCATGCTGAAACAAAGAGAGGGAAATTTTGCGCAAATTCAGAAATCGGAAGAATAATCCAAAAAAGAAAAAGATAGAGCTAAGTGGGAAAACCTTATATAGGGAGTCTTATATAACGAAGCTCAAAATAGAAACAACTGAATCGAGGAGAATTAACCCTAAATTCCTGCCTGCCCTCTGTTCCATTCGACAATTGTAAAGGATTACGGTGCGGATAAACATAAAATTAAAACATTCTAAAAAAATGTTTTTAGGTATATGTAATTCGGTGCGCTGAGCACGAATCCGAGCTCGGATTTTTAACATTTCGCACCCTAAAAATTTTATAAAGTTTTAAAAAATGGAGAAAATTCAGAAACTGCTTTTTCATATAGGTAATTCGGTGCGCAGAGCACGTCCGACTTGGGATTTTCAAAAGTCTTCATCCTAATAAGTCTGGTTTTCGGAAAATCAATGGCTCTTTTATTTTCCATTCCCCGCCCATCAACTACTCCTAACGGGAAGGGGAGCTAAAGCCTAATAAATGGTCCCCTGGTGACTACCCTGTATTATTCATGTACCTGGCCAAGAATTTGGAAAAATCTGAGCTCCGATTTGTGCTCCGAATTACATATAAACACGGTTTTCAGAATTATTTTATTTTCTTCGAGACCATAATTATTTACAATTGCAATTGCCTTCCATTCTTTGAAAATCGAAGTTATTTTCGATTTTAATAAACTTTTTCTGAGTTTGTGCTCATTCTTTTGAGAATGAAATTCGAACATTAAGTCAAAATTCCCTGTTTTCTTCCCAATAGGCTAAATAATTTTCCCTTCAAATCCGGTTGTGAAATCGGATCGGAAACCAGACTTCTCCATGTCATAATTCTGTTTATTAATTATTAAAAGTCCAGTACTTTATTGTGAGCAAAGCAGTGGGGCAATTGTAGGTGAAGCGCCTTAAATTTGGTTTGAAAAGCTAATATTTCAGGTGATGTCAAACTTTTCGCAGAATATCCTCGTTCCTTGAGGGTCAGATGATTGGTGGTGTCGTATTATCGGCGAATGTCGCCGGTGTCGGCGAAGGGCCTTCAAATTGTTCTCCGTCAACAGCAAATGCTGCTGGTCGACTATCCTTTCCTCAATCAGAATGTTGGAGTCCAGCATCCGTTGGCTTACGGGATGGGACGCTTAACAAATGCTTTTTTAAAACATTTCAGGATTGACCAATTTATAAACAGTTATCAGGAAAATATTATTACACAAAATTTTAACAAACCAAGAGTGTAGTCAGAAAAATCGGGGGTAAAGTAAATAGTTCGTCTTACAAAGATGACATGTCATAGGCATGTTAAGCAATATTTATCGGCTTGCTTGATTAGATAACACGAATTTTATTGCTTAACTTGTCTATGACATGTCAAACATGTCAATCTTGGTAAGGCGAAAAACAGTTTAACCCATAAGGGAAAAGTAATTTTTAGCTTTAGGGGTTTTTAGCATAAAAAGATAAATCCAACTTTTCAATATACAAGGTGAGGCAATTTTTTTTAATATTTGAAAAATTCATAACTTTATTATTTTCAAAGCAATTCGGGACAAATTTGGTACCAAAATGCTCCTAAAAATCTGAGAATTTTTTTGGTAAAGGTTTCACGGTGTATTAATATGGAAAAACGAAAATTCGTTTTTTACTCTCTCATTTTTATTACTCTCTCGCCATTTGACCTTCAACATCCTTTCATTTCCATATCTCAAAAAATAAACAAAGGAAGCATTAATCTGATATTTTACGATTAACAGACCACGATTTGATGTGAATCAAGTCTAAAATCTAAAATTTTACTGTGAGCAGTAGACGCTTTTTGGTAATTGCTGGTCAGAGATAGCGAAATAGCGTGGGAAAATGAGAGAGTCAGACAAAAACGAGTTTTTGTTTTTTTCAGATCAGTACACTATGAAACTTATACCAAAAAAATTCTCAGAATTTTAGCAGCATTTTGGTACCAAATTTGTCCCGAATTGCTTTGAAAATAAAAAAGTTATGAATTTTTCAAATATTAAAAAAATTGCCTCACCCTGTACATCATCTTCAATCACTCAGCTGCTGCAACAAGGAAACGAAGCTGTTGTATTATTTGTAATATTTCCGAGACACCAATAAGCCTGGCAAAAATCAATTGTCAATGACTAGGGGCTTCACGAATATGAGGCTTAGTATTAAATAAAATAATAAAATCAATTTTCTTTAACTGCAAAACAATATTTTTTATATTAAAGAAAAAAGTACTTTTTTGTAAAATAAAGATGAGCTGCGAACTTGTGAGTCTACTGCTGGTGATGATAGAGTTGACTATGAGGATTCCGTTAGAGGGCTACAGCTACACATAGTGTGTTGGGAGAATCTAAAACTACATCGAGGTTCGCTTCAAATAAAAATTCATGAATTAAAAAAATAAAGGACTTGTGGAATTAGACACTTATAAAATAGAGAAAATCATTTAAATTATTGGTATTTGTAAGATTCAAATAATAGGAATATTCTTTGCCATTTAGTTCACTGACAAATAAATTGCCTAAACCCTATTTCGCCTAAAAGACATTTCGCCTAAAAACTCCCACATAACATTTCGCCTAAAAAATCAATAATTTTGCCACATTAGGCAAATTTTTTTTTCGAAACTATGAACTATTTCGCCACATTAGGCGAAACATCTCTTAGGCAAAATAGGGTTTTGGCGAAATATCTGTCGGTGAAATGAAGTGGCCCATATTCTTTCATTAGAAAGATTCAAAAATATTTCATAAATAGGAGATTTTTTCGGATTAATATTCAATTTAATTTTGTATTAGATGTGCAAAAATATTGCTAATAAAATTCTTCAAAACCTAACAAATAAAAATAATAATTTTTTGATTGGCATTAGTAAACAAATATCGGAAACAATGTCAAATGATAAAAAGTCAATAAATTGATAACAAATATGCAACGTCAATTTAACATACTAAAAATCTGCAATTGATTAGGCAATTTTACAAGAAATCGGAAATGGTACATATGCACCATCTTTTTCATTTTCTTTTGCTGGCTTTTATTTTTTATTTCATTTATTCATGCAAATAAATTTTCTGACAATTTTTTGGAAAAAAACTGAAAAACGATATTTGAATTTGTTGTAGGCCATTTATCGTACTCACTCAAATTGAGCACCTCCCGCTTCCATTAGTGCCCCGTCCAAAAGAACCCTCCTTCGGGGGTGGTTAAAAAATTGAGACACCCCTCCATCAGATCGCTCCTCCAATATAGCACCCTCAACACCAATCATTCACTGACCTCTCAAAAAGGTATCGCCCAGTGCTGCCCGGGAGTCCCGGGCCCGATCCCGGATCCCGGCTTTTTGGTCCCTGTATTCGAGACCAACTTTACACTGGATATTCTGACATTTTTAGCAAATTTGGCAGAAATTTTTGGCAGATAAATTGGTGAAATTTACCATGAAAATCGCAACTTTTCAAACCAAAAAAGCGTTAGCTTCCCGTCCATCAAGATTTTCAATATCTACAAAAAACTGATTCTGAAAAAAATTGTTTCTTGTGGAAATCGCAATTTTTAAACCAAAAAGCGATACTTCCCGCCTTTTAAAAATTGTGAAATTTCCCATAAACCCGCAACTTTGCGATAGCTTCCAGCCCCTTAAAATAGGAAAAATTTCCCCTGAAAAGTTGAGCGATTTAAAAAATGCTGATTTTTGAAATTAAAAACTGTTTTATGGGACATTTTAACTGATTTTAAAATAAACTACATAAACGAGTTAGCCTTTGGCAGAACATGCTAAGATGCATTGTTTCTTCACCAAAATTTTGACTAGACCTTGGAATAGAGTCGAATAATAATATTTCTTGATATTTTGAAATTTTTGAAATTATTAAAAATATTTTTGAAAAATATTTGAAATTTTGAACTTTTTGAAATTTTTAAAAATATTTTTGGCAAAAAATACACCTCTAAGAATCGTCCAAGCAAGTCCCGTTCCCGGTCCCAAATGGTCCCGGGTCCCCCAATTCCCGGTCCCGTCCCGATCCCGGGTCCCAGTAAAATTTCAGTGCCGGGCAGCACTCGTATCGTAAAAATGCATTGTTTTTTTGCATAATAGTCTTTTACTCATTTCTTCAACCAAAATCAATACACCATTTCTTCGCTCACTTCTTCATCTCTATGGAGGCAAAGAAAGATGCGTTTTTTTCACACTTACACATTTTACTTGGGATGGGCTTTATTTTTTTCAACCAACCATATAATAGAAACAGAATGATGATAAAGTTAGCAAAAGCTTTTTGGCATAGAAAATGTATTGAAGAGATTGTTGGTATGTGATAATATATGTATGTCTAACCAATAGTTGTTTTGTTTCTTTTCTCTGTCGGTATTTTTAACACTGCGTGAGACCCAAACAAATACTACAGACATTCGCTTCGATACATTATTTTTTTGAAGTCACTTTATCATCGGATTATTTCTATTTTATTGCATTGTCATAAAGAGCATATATTCGGGCCAAAGTGCGACATGATCCAAAACACAGCGCTAAGAAAAATGGTAATGATAGTGAGCAGTATTCGACCCAAAATATGACAATGAGCGAAGAGCGAAAAATGTGCCAGTGCTGTTGCTTCTTTGCAAGGGGCAGGGGAGGCTTATTTTTGGG
>JAEHOM010000668.1:0-10616 GCA_016433075.1 Hoplolaimus columbus | reverse complement strand
AAAGTGTTTGGCCACAAAAAGTTTCGCAGTGCAGAGCAGAGGCAAGCGGTTGACGCAGTGATCAAAAGTCAGTTTATTTACTTAATAAATCCATCTGAAATCTTATAAATACAAAAAAAAAACAAATATGTTGAAAATGAAAAGCCTTCTAAAGAGTTTCCTTTAAAAATAGAGTTATCTTAACTACTTGACGCAAATTTTTCGTATATTTCGTATCTCATATTTTTCGTATATGGGTGACTGTGTCCACTTGGTTAAGTGGTTTACGCTCTTGCATTGGCGCTTGGCGGACTTTGGGTTCATGTATTACTGTGGATGATTATAAACAGATAGGGACATCAGAAAAGGCATATATGTTGATTCATATCAGTTATCCCTGTATGACACAGTGAAAAATTGGAAAAAAAACTTTTGAATTTTTTGAGCTCCTCTTTTGAGCTTTTCCTCTTTACTAATACCTTGAATTTTAAGGTCCAACATGACTACACCTCATATTGCGGACATTGACTCACTTGAGGAGGATGAGGACATGCCTTCCTGCGTTGATGACGGGGGTGGTCGTTGTGATGCTTCATCATGATGATGATCAACTTTTTCATTTTTTCTACGGGTTCTTTTATTTTTCCTCACATTTTTCTCATTTTAACATTATTCTGTTTATCTTTTGACGGTAAATAAATAGTGAATTTTTATTAATGGAATTTGTGGATTTAGCATGAATATGGATTTGCCAGTATAATTTTGTATTTATTTTACATGTACAAGATTTTATATGAATTAGTATATAGAAGTAATAGATAATAGCCTTCGCAAAAATCATTAACGAACAAACAAAACTCGAGTACGCAGATTTTTTGGACAATGTTTTCTGTTCTATGATTTTATGAAATACCTATGTAATGCATTTATTAGGATATATGCATTCCTGAAATATTTAAAGAACGACAGAAGTTATGCTGGATCCGGACTATGTGCGATCTCAAATTGAAAAGCTGGGCGGGACCTACAATCCAAAGGCCAACACAACAGGACGGAAACAGAAAAAGCCGTCAGCGACAAGTAAGCCTTTTTGGGTGAGTATTTTTACATGGAATTTTCTTGGTTAAGATGCTCAAAAGGCGGGGGAGTTTCTACCAAAAGGCAGCCAACGATGGACAAATGGCTGGTGCCGAAGAGTTTGCTGACCGAGAACGATAAGCGAAGGGAACAGGTATTGTATTTTCCAAAAACTTATTTTTTAACTGTTGAAAGCTTATTTATCTATGATAAGCTTTCTTTACGAAAAGTTTTTTTTTTGTCTACGACAAAATAAAATGATCATTTTAATTATTCGATTAAACTTTTTTAGAAGAAGCAGCAAACGGTGGACAAATGGCTAGTACCGAAGAATTTGCAAGCTCAAAAGGGACCACTCCAAGGAAGCACGGTTAAATTTTGAGAAAAATTTTATAAATACGAACTCTTCCTTGAAATAATTTTATTATTGGGTAAACTTACTTCAGTTTATAGTTAAGATGCACAAGAGCTCGCTAAATTCGGAATTAATTGTGATTTGAATTTTGGTTTTCCGATAGTTATTTGGTTTTAAGCCTCCTTGTTCTAATTTTCAAAAAAGAAAAGGATTTGACTTTAGACCCAGCAGAAATCGGCGAGCAATCTACCAGAAATCGTTGTTCATCTGAACCAGCAGAATGAAGTTTTTCGAAAACGGGTCCACCAACAAACTGTGCCAGTTGCGAGTTGCTCAACATCAACAAAAGCTGCTTTATTAGCTGATGAGTTTGCATGCAAGAGAGTCAAATTGAAGAACAACAACAGCGTCACATGGCTTGATCAGGTTTTTATTTTGAATTTTATAGTCATCGACATTTTTGAAATTTTGAAGAATTGGTACAAAGGTTCTCCTATTCCATCATTAGACTTTTAGGCCTTTCGGCACAAATAAAATAATGGTGACGAAGGATAGGCATCCAAAGGGCAAAACTTGTTAGTCAAAAGAATTGAAGCACAAATGTAGCTTTAGTTTTACTAATGACAGATATCTATGATTTTGTCTATGATAACAGACATATATTGATATATTCAATGACATGTTCAAGCCTTCGACGAGCATCAGCAACCATCAGAGTGTGTCGTCCGTGGATCAAGCGGCGAGTTCGTTGTCTTCTTCGAAGGCATTGCCAACAACAATAACAACAACTTCGAGTGCTGTCAACGAAAAGGCGACTGTTGTTGATGGGGACGGCAGCAATGTCAACAAGCACGCGTTGCTCAACGAACCGCCGGACGCGCGCGCGCCAAACGAGCGTCGGGACCTGCTGTTGCTCAAAGTGTTTGGCCACAAAAAGTTTCGCAGTGCAGAGCAGAGGCAAGCGGTTGACGCAGTGATCAAAAGTCAGTTTATCACTTATTTTCATAAATTACATCTGAAAAAATCAACATACAGTATGTGCGGAAAATGAAAAGCCTTGCAGAGATTTTCCCTTATCGACAAAGTTATCTTAACTACTTGACTCATTTTAAAATAGCTGCTTTAGGACGCGCAAAATGGCGGAAGAACAAAAAAGGTTTTAAGAGAACAAAAAGTCCCGATTGGATTAAAAAATGAGAAATATAGCCAGTTGGTTTGATGATCGCATATGCACTTAAATTAGACCCAAATAAAAGTTTTTCTTCTGATCAGTTTTTTCTTTAATTTTATAAATCAATTTTTGTTTTTGGACAGAATCCTCCGACGTGTTCATCTCGTTCCCGACCGGGGCTGGCAAATCGCTTTGCTACCAGCTGCCCGCTTGTTTTCACCACGGGCTGACCATTGTGTTTTCGCCGCTTATTGCACTGATCAACGACCAGCTCACCGCACTTCGTGCACGGGGAATTCCGGCCGCGTCGCTGAACTCATCAATGAAGGATGTGGAACGATTGAGCATTATTCGAGTGGGATTTTTAATTGGACATTTGTCTCATAATTCATAATGAAGGTCAAAATGTGAGTAAATCAGAAAATTCATACTATGTTGTAAAATCTTCGAAATTGATGACATTTATGAATTACGACATTAGGAGATTATGACCTAATGAGTAGGTTGACATTAGCCAAAGACAACGGAAGACAGACAAACACGATTTTTTATCTGTTTTTTTAAAGCTACTTTTACTGCTTGAAATAGACTGGATGAATTTTTAAATAAAAAACACTCAATTTGATCAGAAAATTGAGCTTTTCTTTGGTCAAGACTGTCAATTTTTTTAATTTTAGCGAAAATCAAATTCAAACAATGCTTTGAATTTTTAGGAAATCGAAAGGGAACCTCGCATTCGGATCCTCTACATCACGCCGGAATTTGGGACTAAGGACTACGCTCGCGGACTCATCGGTCGCCTCTACAACAAGGGCTTTCTCAACTATTTTGTTGTTGTATGTTTTTTTTTAATAAAAATTTAAATTAAGATGAAATGACTTAAGGACGAGGCTCATTGCGTGAGTCAGTGGGGACACGATTTTCGGCCGTCATATCTGAAGCTCTGCTCATTGAGGGAATGCGCCAAAAATGTGTGCTTTTGTGGTTTTACTTTTTCAGAAATTTCTTCTTTTCAGGTCCGTTGGGTGGCACTGACTGCAACTGCGAACGAAAAAACCGTAGCAGACATCATTGAACAGTTGCAGCTGCAAAATGTAAATTTTATTATGTTCTTTAACTTATTATTTCTTGTGTATCTCGTATCTTTTGATATTCTGGAATTGGAATATTAGATAGAATGTCTACAGCTTGAAACTTAGGTAAACAATTTGGAAAACACGTTCAAAAACATGCCTAAAAATTGGTTCTGTGTTAGTAGAGCGATTGCTCTCTTTTTTCATGTTTCTATAGACCTTTTTAATGTGATTTTTTTGACATTTTTGATTAATTAATCGTTTGCAGCTCAAAAAGTTCAAGATGTCCATCTACCGATCCAACTTATATTACGATGTGGTCATTCGCGAGTCGCTGTTGCCCCAAAAAGCGGAGGTTTTTCATTTTTTTTTGTTTGAAAAGAACAAATTATAAAATTAAGGATCATATGGTCAAGTTCATTCAGAAGATAAACCAGGATTTATTGAGCAAATCCAAGGGAAGAGGAGGTGTTCAGGCAAGTGGAATCATATGTGAGTTTTTTCTAATAGTTTATAGTTTACCATCTTGATTTTTTTTGAACAGATTGCCAAACTCGCAAAGATTGTGAACCGGGTATGATCCGTAAGTTTCCCAATTACTCATTTTTACTCGATTACAGTTGCCCGATTACTCAGAACAAATGAGATAACAGCAGAAACATACCATGCAGGGCTCAGCGACAATGTGAGTATAAGTATCAAACTCGTAGGAACTCTATTTTTTGATTTTGTTAAAATAAATTGACTTTTCCGCAGCCATGGGCAAAGGAGGGTTCTGACCCCTCCTCCTTCATGTATGCAAAGGAGGGTCGGACAAATGTGATCATGCAAAATTCGGAAAATTTATCAGCAAAAATGCATAAAAAAATTTAACGAGGACAGAGCAAAAATCCTTAAAATTTCACAGATTTTACATAAATTTTTTGGAGTGAGGAACCGTGCAAAATCAGGATTATCTCTCTGCTTGCCCACCAATGCTTTTTCATCAAGTCGTTCTAAAATTCCATTTTTTGAACTTGTGATTTATGATTAATACAATAAAATCCAGAAAAGAGAAGAGGTCCAACAAAAATGGATGAGTGGTGAAGTAGCTGTTGTTGTGGCCACGATTGCATTTGGCATGGGTGTCGACAAGTCCACCGTCAGGTACATTTTATTCCATAATGGAAAGATATGAAATTTTTTTAGCAAAAATCTTTAGATAGAAAGTTACTGGGAAAAGTTGCATAATATTTATACTTAAAGGTTTGTCATCCACTGTGATCCGCCGCAAAACCTGGCCAATTATTACCAAGAGTCGGGCAGAGCAGGTCGAGACGGATTGCGGAGCTATGCGCGCATATACTATTCAAGGTGACCATTAATTTTGAGTTTTTCTTTGATTCAATTTTTTAAGAGAGTACGTTGGGATGATGCAGTACAAGCTGAGAAACACACTTGACTCTGTCAAGGTTGTCATGCATTTTCCAATATCATTTGCAGAATATAAGAAATTTTATCAACTTTTTTTTTTTTAGAAAAAAGGTGTGCCACGAGAGCTGGTCGAGCAGCGCAAAAAGGAAATACAGCGTGGTTTTGACAAGATGATTGAGTACTTAGAAGGCACAAGGTCATGATTTACCTTTTAAGTTTTAAGATCGATAATGATCGAAATATTTGAATAGTAATTCGACATTTTATGTAAATTCTGGTCGATCTACTTTTTTTGTAATTTTTACATTTCGATAATGGTAAAAGAAATTGCAAATATTATTTTTGTTAGAATTTTTGCATTCACTTTTGCATATTTTATAGACTTAAAACTGTCTACGATTTTGGAATTTTCATCATTTTGATTGCATTTTTTTGCAATGAATTTTTGATTTGATTGCAGCTGTCGTCACGCTTCACTCGGCAAGTACTTTGATTGTCCGGTGGAGCCATGCGCGAAAAATTGTGACGTGTGCACAAAGCCGGAACGCGTCAAGGAATCGCTGAAGAGTTTGGAGGCATCGCCAGCACGAAGGAGGAATGCAGCGCGTGATGAGCAAGACGGAGATGAGTGGCTTTACGGAGGCGGACGCAAAGGGTATTTTGAATCTGGATATCTGGAAATTTTCAAAAAAAAATTGTTGTTGTTTTTTTTTTTGCTTTACAAACTTGTTCCCGTTTCCTGATGGGCTAATAAGAATAAATTTTCGCCCCGCCGAGTGCGCGGCGGCCTTTTTTTCTTCAAAGCCTTCAAAAAATTTGCTTCAAAGCCTAATCTAATAATGCCAAAAAGGTAGGGCCAGAAATGGCTCGTTTTGCCAAATTTTTTTGAAACATTTTGGACAATACAACCCAAAAACGTGCCATTTAAAAGATGCACATTTAGAGGTTTTTTAGGCATTTTGCAATAAATTTCTCGAAAAATGGAGAAAATTTCGCAAATTTTTAGACCCTTTTACAAATCTGAAAAATACTATACCTAATTTTCAATTTATAATTGCAAAAACAGGCTTCTCCATGACTCGGACTATCTGGCGGAGGATACTGGTGGCAGTGGGGGCAATTATCGCGAGAGCAAAGCGGAGCGGGAAGAACGCAACCGTCTCAATGAGTTGCTGCACAGCGAACTGAAGAAGCGCCGTGAGTCGGCTGCCATGAACAACAGAGAAGGCGGCTTCTCGTCAGCTGCCGCAAACATGGATCCACTCACGCATCCCGAAAATCAAGGTAAGTCTCGGGTAAAATCGAAAAATATTTGGATGAATTATAAATAATTTTTTACTAATATGAAGCTTAATTCCTTAATTGAAAGTAAAATTTAACAAAATTCTAGGCTTTTTCCCGTTTCTTCTTTCTACGGATGACACAAGTCTGAAGAAGATTCCCAGTCTTACACTTCGGGTAAAATCAAATCATACTTTATTAATTTTTTATTTGTTTAACTCATGTCAGAAGCGTGAGCAGAATAGAGTGAAGCTTTATGAAGAACTGAAGCGAAACCAGAAGTATGCCATGGAAAATTTTGGCGCTCCTGGTCGTTCAGAGGAATCACTTCATGAACAGTCGGCCAACCTGGAGGAGCACATCTTCTTGAACATCAAAACTGATAAAAGCTACATGGCTCGCGTTGTTGCAAAGGTTCTTTAGACTTACAAAAAAAGCGAGAAAAATAAAATTCATTGAAAACTTTTTTTGGTCGTTTGGTCGAGTAACTTTTTGGTCGAGTAACTCCGGCTTCTTAAAACCTAAAAAATTCAATTTAAAAAAAGACCTGATTTTATGTCAATTTCGCTCCCAAAAGCGTTAGAAAAGCACGTATCTTGGACCATATTAAAATGATACACTTGTTTTAGATCACAGAGATCAGACGGATGACTGGAAAAGGCGAATTATGTATGGATGGGATGGTTTTTGAAGATGTCGACAGCGATGAGCAATATTGATAAAATTAAATCTTTTTTGAAGCGATGATTTTCTCATTTTAAATAATTTCGACCCTTGCTGACGAGCTTGCCAATGCCACTTTTTTGATCATAATTGCACATTTTTGTTCCATTTTTTTATCACAAATGTGTGTGTACTCGTTGCAATGTGATCCCCAAACTCTCCAATTGCTCATTCATTTTTACTTGCGGCTCAGATTTTTATTGTAAAAGAATTTATTCTCAGTAGGCTAAATATGATAAATTGATTTAATTAGGCATTTATAATTTTGAGTTGGTTTTTTTTCTACCACCTCTGACTTTACATAATTTATTGATTGATTTTAATAAATTTTGACTTCTCATAAGACGGTCAGTGAAATGTCTTCCTCCGATGTTGAGGACACCATAAAACGGATACAGTCACAAAAGGGCGTTACCGGCGTGATCATCATGGACAATCATGGTATGAATGGTTTCATCAAATATCAAAAACTTGGTAAACAGTTGGAAAAATGCCTAGTAAGATTTTCCCATAAACATTGGGTCATTGTTATATGTATAAGAATGTGTATGTAAGGGTCGATCTTGGCCTACACGCCGGTGTCATGAACATATTTGAAGGGGGTCAATGGTTCTTGCTCCATGTTTTCTTCAGTGGCGCCTTTCATCGTTGCAGAACGCTTTTTGTTTTGTTAAAAGTGCGTAATATAATAAGTAATCTAAAAAAAGTTTTAATGTCGAAAATCGCTTTGCAAATGCGTAAAGGAGCATAGCGACATTTCCTTTTTCCACATTGTTAGCGGCTTCGGTTTATAAGCCAAATTTTCATGATAAAATTCAACTTTCCACTGTTTCTATCGCGCCTTTGGTTCTGAGAAATTTTAATTTAAATTTTCAGTTTTTGAAGATTTCGGGTCTTTATTATGGAAGTCGGCCCAGACAAAGATCCTAGTTAAGCAAGTGGATGCTTCTCACCAGCACATTATATAAGGCGTTCTTCGGATTTGTAACTGCTTTTTTAGGCAGAGCGATCCGCTCAACTCTTGACGATGAGACGACGGTTCAGCATTGTGCATCGCTGCAGCAACTGTGCGACAAGTCAAAAAGTGTTGTGCGCGACATGGACCCGTCCAATGACCTGAGCTTTCTGCGGTTGCGCACCAAGAAAAACGAGATCCTGATTGCACCCGACAAAGGTAAAATTAAAAAATGGATTATAGCCCATTGGCTTGCTGACTAACCCATGATCAACTCTTTATCGCTTTGACCTTACAACTCATCAAAAATATTTGCCTTTAATGTTTAAAACGTTTTATAAAAAAAAATAACGGAAAAACGTGTAAAACTCAACCCATTTTTTATTGAAAAACGATTTGTAAGATTTTCTTTTGTTGACCAGTTTAACATGGTAGGAGCCTACAATTCTCTTTTTTATCAGCAGATAGTTCTTGCTTCACACAGCTTTCGGAATTGGAAATTAAATTAGAAATGCTCATTATCAAAACCGGCAAAAAATGAAAACATTTAAGCTTCGGGTCATCTTTTAACATTCGATTTTTTATGGATTAGCTTGTCATTCTGTCTCTCTTTAATGTGAAAATTTTATTTTTTCAGAAAAATCCTTTTTGGTGAATTTTGATGGAATTTAAGCCTTTTGACTAAACTCCTTGATTGAACGCATTTTGCACAGATTACCTGATCGCTGTGATTTACAAGAAGACTGGCTGATGTTCCTGGCGGCGGGCTTGCCAAACATGATAACCAGACTTTGTCATTTTCTTGTCATTGTAATTTAATTTTTTCTGAATGAATCAAATTGATTTTTTTTCTCATTTTTAACTGGACTTTGGACAGGCTCATAACAAATCCAAGATCTTCTTCATCAATATTTACAATTTTTAAGGTTCTTATTAGGGCTGTTAAGTTGTTTTTTCGCGATTTTTGAACGAATATTTTGAAAGCGAAAAACTGGTTAAGTCACCGAATTAAAAATTAAGATCCTCCTCGCATTCGACTCTCGTTATGGGCCTTCATTTGAAGTTGAATTTGTTGAATCTGTTGAATATCACATGAATTTGTATATGCTTATGTCTGTTATATTTTCGAAAATTTGAATTTATATTTCAGTACCAAATAATATATTCTCAACAGTGATTGAACATTGAACCCAACAATGTCTTGGCTCTTCGGGATCAAGCCTCAGCCGACAGCATTTGAGCCGCCTCCTCAACCGCCGCCAGCAGACGATCCGAACAGTGAGTTTTAAGCTTTTAGTTGGCGTAAACAAAAGGAAAATTACTTTAATGGTTCCTCACGTGCCTCTTGCAAAAATTTTTAACAATTTGAGTTTTAGGCATGCCAAGATATTGGGATTTAAACTATATAGACGAAAAGAAAAAGACGAAAAACTTCATTGACTTGCTTGACGGAGAATAATTTGATAAAAAAAATCTGTCAGCAATTTAATTTAGACCATTGACTTGCTTGACGGAGAATAATTTGATGAAAAATTAAGTCAGCAATTTGATTTGGATGTGTCCATTCAGAAGTCCTTCATCTGTATGGGCATTTTTGGCACAGAGTGGGTTATGGCATTTGTTATTGACCTTAAAAAGCTTGTCCAAGTCCGTTTGCTATACGCGCGCATGGCCTAGTGGATAAGGCGTCGGCCTCCGGACTTTTATGGGAAATGGGCAGACAGCCGAAAACCCGGGTTCGAATCCCGGTGCGCGCTAGATTTTTACACATTGCTCATAAGTCATAAGCAACTTTAATGTGTGCCTAATTTTAATTTTTATAGGACACCTCCGTAGCAATAAATAATAAGCACTACAATGTAATACCCGAGGCGTTGGTTCGATTCTCACCGGTTTTGCCCCAATATTTATGCTTTAGAGACGTTCGTTTCCCACCGGGTTTGCCCCAATACTTATGCTTTAGAGACATGAGACTAATGCACTAATGAGAATATGGGTTCCAACTAGAAAAATACATTTTTGCAAAAAAAAAACAAAATATTTTTTCAGAGAAACCAAGCGATCAGCGAAGGACGGGTCGTGATGGTGTCGGTGCCCAGTCCGCTTACTCATTCGACTCGACCGCACTGGAGCGTGCTGCGCAAGCGGCCAAAACGCTGGAGCAGTCGTCGAACGCGAAGCAGGCGCTGGAACTGAGCCGACTGCAGGAGATCAGCAAGCAGAAGGAGTTGGAGCTGCAGACCAAGGTCAGTCAGCTTCTCATTAGCGACTGCAGTTTTGGCCTAATTACCATTCTTATTAATTTATACTTCTGACTGACTGATTTCCAAAATTCGGGCATTTTAGAAAGTCTCTTCAAGGTTGGAAAGAAATTTTTGTATCAACATACTGTGTACGTTCGAGTAAAACTCATTTAGGGAAGGTAAGCACCATTAAAGAAGTTTTGCCACTGATGTGGTATTTTTATCAAAGCATGCCAAAGAAGTCATCACTTTATGTTCAACAAACTTTTTTTGTAAGTTTATTCGAGCAACCACAAGGTACAAAATACATGTACATTGACAGTGGAGCATAAAAGTCTGAGACGTA
>JAEHOM010000667.1:0-10618 GCA_016433075.1 Hoplolaimus columbus | reverse complement strand
GTATATTCGTGCTCAGCTCGACGAGAGGAAGCGAATGGTATATAAATTGTGCGGAAAAAAAAGGTGCGGGTGTTCTATACAATTATCCCATTTTTACTTTACTGGAACACATGTGCTGCGCCTATCATCACCACAACCCTATAGAGCTGAAAAAATCATTGGGGAGGGGGAATGAGGGTCCCTCATCCTTGGTGAGCTGAAGCAAATTTTTCGGAACAAAGTTGGAATATTAAAAATTCTTTTACACACACAAAAATTTTCACCTCATTAGATCAATTCAAATAGTGAATACGAATAATTTAGTAATACATTTTTGCACTTCGGACTTCGGAGACCCTACTCAAAAACCCGGATTATCCGATCTAGAACCATACCCAGGAATTCAGCAGGGTTAAAATTCGCTCTCTGACTCCATTACCCGTAATTTCTGCAGGCTAATACCTTATAAATGATATAACACACCCTCACAAAGATAAATATAGAAGGTACAAACCGATTCGTACTGCGGCCGATTGCGATCAAAATGTTCGGTGACGTCCTCAAACTGGCTCAAAGCTTCGTTCAGCGCTTTCAAGTTTTCTTTCACTTCATCCGGTATCGTTAGCGGCATCTTTGCCAAAATCAATGATTGATGATTAGGCGCAAATACAGTAAAAAAGTGCTTAAAAATGAAATAAGTGAAACAGTCAATCAAACGAAGAATACTTAATGAGAAATGCCAAATCACAAAAAATAATCCTTTGAATTTTTTTAAGCTTTTAAAGTTATGCATAAAAAATAGATAAAAAACAGCACTGACAAGTTCAAGATTAACCTTTTTTAAGAGACTGGTGGACATTTTGCCAAGATATTCAAAGGTTGAATTTGATGATAAAAATAGATCAATGATTAGAACAGTAACAATAAGATTAAAGTAGTATTGTCTTGCTGACTTCAGAACTCGGATTTATAATTTCGCTTTGACAATTTTATTTACCGAAAGTTTAAAGTACATGAGGATTGGGAAAACAATAATTCCAAAGCAACAGAATAGAACGTATCCAAATTGGTGGATTGACAAGTGATGGCGACAACCTAATGTGACAGCAAAAGTCGGGTTTGTATCAATAAAACAAACAAAGGATTAAAATCGCACAATCTTCGGATCTATTTCAGTCAGTTAATCTCCAACACGAGATCACCATTTCTGCCCTTGTCCATAGACGTCTTCAACTCTGCCACCAGCGCTTCGTATGCCGCCTTCTCCTTCTCCAACTCAGCTCCTTTTGCTTCTCCCAATTCCATATCCTCGAGATACTTGGGCATTGCCTGCTGAAAATGAAAGGAGCTCACAATTCCATTATTAAGCAGTTAGTTGGGTTCATTAAAAAAAATCCCAAAATACTTCGAATTTGTGACGCAGCAGAGACTGCTCGTGGAACTCCTTGAACATCTCCTTTATTTGGATAAGCATACGAAGCCCATCGCTCTGCATTCCATGAGTATGTTGCTGTCCCTGGAACGCCATCGGCAGATGGCGCTCCAACGAATCATACACCTGAAAAAGTGCACTGCAGAGGCTTGCTAAAAATTTTGCGATAGGGAAAGTCGGGGGCAGAGAATCCGAATCTGACGGCAGATTTGATCTGACGTCACGTTAAACACGAGTTTCACACGAGCTCACGTCAAAAAATTTATATTTCAAAAATGACAAAAATATAGGGAATGATGCAAAAATTGAATAGAGAATGAGCGGAGAAGCTGCAAGCTGATCTGATCCCGGCTCATCCAACGATACGTGGCCCCGGGATCCATCATCATGACAGACAAGTGGAGATCTTATGATAGCCTTTCCCAGCTTCCCCAGGGATACCGTCATCATACAAACCATTCAAGGAACTTCGTTAATCCTATGATGCCAATGTCCACACCCAAAATGTCGAATGTATGTGGTCTGTCTTCAAACGCAAATTCTTGCGATTGACTTATTTATACATTTCCACATATTTTTGTCATTTTTGAAGTTTATAAATTTTTGACGTGAGCTCGTGTGAAACTCGTTTTTAACGTTACGTCAGGTCAAATATGACGTCAGATTCGGATTCCCCGCCCCCGAAAACCCCTAAATACATGTTTTGGACGTTAAATCGGACATTAAATTTTTAGTCAAAAAACCCGGCACCTCTTCTTTACTATTACCGAAAATTTTTTAAAACGCCATACCATTTCTGAAAATACGTCTATTTCGTTGACTTATTGCCAAAGTTTTTTGGCTAAAAAAGGGGGATAGGTGACATTCTCCACATCGCATGATCGTATCATGAAATGGAGGAAAAGAAAAAATCTTCGCTTCGCTGAAAAAAGACAATTTCCCTATTATCAAAATTTTCCAGGTACATCGCGATCGCTTTACAGTAAAGTGAAATTTCAGTCAATTAATGTTTAAACCAAAATTTTTTAAGATAAACAGTGCAATCTTTTGCTGTTTCTTCGACGCGGCGAAAGTAGTTCTTGTTAACCCTGAGAATATTGCCCTTCACTTCGAATAATTTCGCCTTCCTAAAAAACGTTATTACCAATCTCCGCTCCCTTCCCATTTAATATTTGCAAGGCACAAAGTTCGTCATACCTCGATTAATTGATCTACGATCTTCGCTCTGTTCAGCTTCGCAGTTTTGGTGGCTGCGGTCGCTCTAGAAAGGTCAATTTAAGTGCAGAAATACCTAATAAGAAGACAAAAAAATTGATACCAAATATATAATATTCGAAAGGTTTTACAAACTGTAAAAAAAGCATCAAACCTAATGGATGAAGGAGGTCCATCAGATTTTAGGGTGGAAATGCTCTCATTGATGGATTGCAACTTTTGAAGATATTCTTCTAATTTTGCGTTCATTGTTTTCGGTGAATGTAATAGAGATCTAAAAAAAGAACCGGCAATATATGTGTGGAAACATAACCAAAAAGCATCTAAAATGCAATATATCGATACATTCATCTGATACGGCTAACAGATTAAGGAAAAAGGAGAGAACAAAAGTTTAGAGGAAACATGTCAAGCACAAAATGAGATTATCTGGTCGATTCATAAAAAAGTTCCATTTTAGCTAAAAAAGTTCCATTTTAGCAACTCTCAAATATGTGAACCCGAAAAATCTCCAAAAATGATAGCCCTATCTGAACTCTACAATTTTGCTTTTGGACCAGGTTATCCAGCTTTGCTTATCATCGAGAAAACCACCTTGAAGTTGGTAGGGTCGAAAATGACAAACCGGTTTTTCCGGTTTAAAACCAGTTTAAGTTAGCAAAGCTGGACAACAAGATCTAAAAGCAAAATAGTAGAGCTAAAAGATAAGACTATCGATGATTTTGATATTTTTCGGTTTCACATATTTTAGTTGGCCTGATGACACCAAAAAAGCGAACTTTTTTACGAAACAACCTAGTAATTACCCATACAATCGTCTTGACTTCAAACCAAAAGATGCGAAAACGAAAAGATTCCCGCATTTCTTTGATTTTAGAAAATTATTAGCAACTCAAGAGGTTTAAGCATGATGTCTTAGAATAAGCAATTGATTTTACTTTATCTGACACGATAAACAGTAAAATGAAATCACATTTGAATGCCTTCAATTAATAAGCAATAAAGTCTCGTCAATTCAACAGAGAATTCCAAAAGTTAATAAGCAAAATATATGTATTTATTTCATGCTCATACGTTGGTTCATTCATAGGAAATATAACTCAACTAAAATATTCAAAAATGACAACATGAATATTCAGAAAATGGAAAATGAACCTGTAAATTCTATCCTGATACTGTCATATCTCATATACAACTATATACAACTATATGTTCGAAAAAGTGAGTATCTGTGATTCAGAGCGAGATTAAGGTGATATTAATATTAAGGTCAATTTCAAAGGTAAACGAAATAAGGAGAAAAATCCAATGAATCAACTGACTCGTTATTATGAATACTCTGGTTTCTCTCGCTGCCGTTAGCTTAATCTAAATTTAAAAATCCTGCTTTTCCTATGCAAACTCTCGTAAGAACACGACATTCCAGCATCACCCTCCTAAATCAAACACATGTAATTAGTGCGGTAGTGCGGACAGAGGTCATTTGGCGACGCACCTTTTGGCGCCGAATATTGGATCTCGCTCTGTGAATATGAATACAAGTAGTTTAAGGATTAAATTTAGGACGAAGGAATTTATTCAATGCCTTTAAGCCAGTCATGCTTCAGACACTGCGCGGCGGTCGCACGTTTTGATGGACTGAGTGTGAAAGTAATTAGTAATTAACTATTCTCCACAAATTTCAAAAAAATATACTCGTAACACAGCATTGGAACCAAAAAGGCAGCAAAAGATTTGGCATCCTCAAGAGACCAACAATGTGTTCGAGTCAAAAGCTGAATTAAGGAAACATATGAACATTTGGAGATTGAGATAGCGATTCTTACACGGACTAATGGACATGGGCTGAGGCTTTGAATGCGAAGGAGACGACCATCCTAGGAATGTGCGTCTTATGCATAGATGTGCAAGGGGAGTCAGACACTTCAACCACGCTGCAACCGAGGCTTCGGCAAGGGAGGGGACTATGATCCCGAAAAAATTTTTTGAGAAAAGGATTTTTAGGTCAAAAATTTTTTCGCTGCCAATTCCAAAACGCAAACCACCAGCCGACCCTCTTTGTCCATCTATGATCTTGTTTGTTATATTAGATGTTGCTGCTTACTTCGTGAAAGAAGTCGCGCCAATATTTGCCCTTTTCGAAAATAGCCGACGGAATGTAACCCAAAAGTTCTAAAGCAAAATATATGTATGAAAAATCTCTTGATTTGGATGGATTTACCAATCATAAGCGCGAGATGTTCGTCATCTTTACTGTATGAATTTCCTTCAAAAATAATTTAATGTTATTTGATGTTTTCCTATGGAATAGATTGAATCATCACCTTGAGGATTGAACAGATAGGAGCCTGTTGCCAACTCGAATGCCTTAATGATTATTTAAGAATTGCATAGCTCTAACTTTACTAGTAAATTACTACTAACACCCGTTAATCAAAACCATCATTCCAATATAAAGTGTCGGTGTGGCATCAATTTAATTTTCCGTAAAATCCAAAGAATTGACAGTTTCTAAAAGGAGGTCACCTTTAAAATTTTTCTTTTTGATTAGGTGTGCAAGGGGTCTGACCCCGCCTCCCATAGTGCGTGCAGAGGGGAAAATTGTGCTTTAAAAATGTAATAAAACGGACACAAAATCGCAAAATTGAGGGTGACCCCTCTTCCCCTTGCACACCTCACAGACCTCTCTACCTCTCAGACCTCTCATTTCATTAAAAGAATTTTTAAACAGTTGAACGACGGAAATTGTTTATTTTTGTCGCAATAAGTTAAAAATCGCGTTTTTAGACAAATCATAGAACAAGAACACGCCTATGGGCATATTCCGCACCCCTCCTGCTTGCCATAACCCATTTTGCTTTGACTTGGTGCAGGCCTCTCATCCGAATCCTGATAAGTTACTATACACTAACGTAATTTCAATTTTTCGAAATATCAATAATTTGATAATTATTTTAGACTCGGAATTCAAGTTTTTGGAACATCTTATTAGCAACAATTCACACACCATACACGCTACACTCCATATGTCCGCAGATGTATCATAGCCCTGAATAAAGAAGTCCATGAAAGAAAAAACAAACAAAATGACGTTTTACTTACCGCCCCAATAATGACTTCTGGTGCACGATATTCACGTGTCTGGATGCACTCTGTGTAGGGATCATCTGTCCAGCAAGCGTTGCCCAAATCGGCAATTTTGACATTGCATTCTTTCACAAACAGCTTTTTTAAGAGCTCCATCTCTTTGGCCTCCTCAATGTTCTTCTCATCAACCACATTCCGCAAAATATTCTCATCATCTTCGCCTTGATGATTCAGCCCAATTTTTGATCCATTTCTGCTCGCACTCTGTTTAACGTTTTTCTTGCCCTTCCGTTTCCGCATTGTCTTCTTCTTCTTCTTGCTCCTCTTTGGACATCGCACTTGTTTCGTTAGTTGCCGCTGCTCATCTACTTCTAACAAACTCGAATTGAACTTCATTTCTTTCAATTCCTCAAAAAAATTTATATTTAAAAATATTTGAACAAAGATCTTAATAAAGAGAATATTCGGCGCTAGTGACAACGCCTGGGGCCTCGCATTGAGCTGCTGTAAATTGTAGTTGTAAATGTAAAATTATTTACATTTACAATTACAATAACATCTACAATTACATACTAATTACAATGTAAATAATTATCTAACTTATTTTTCGAAAATATGCATTATTGGATGGAAAAAAGGAAAAAATTGGATGGACAAAAATATGGATTAATGACCTCGATTTCATATAAAATGTGAATGAAGAATTGAAATGCTAATTCATTCCATCATTTACAGCAAATTGTGTAAAATAATTTACATTTACATTCACAATGTAAATAATTTACATTTACAACTACAATTTACAGCGGCTCAATGCGAGGCCCCTGGACTTTTCCAAATTTTCCCAACCTTTTTCTTTTTATTTTTATATGTCAAATACATAATTTTGCTTGATTACATCGATAAAAAGCGGTACTTCATCAGTTCTGCAAATAGGTCATCAGTTCTACGCAAGTAATGCCTGCTCTAACAAAGGTAAAAAACTCACTTTGACCTTTTATAGAGCAGGCATTAACAGATTATGAGCAATACCTGTCCCAAAGAAAGTCGCAAAATTCCAGGCATTGTCAATAGCGCCAAATATTCATTTATTCATTAAGAATAAAACCAGCAATCCGACAGATTATAAATCATTTAGTCTTTGGTTAAATATGTATTACAATTCAAACATAAATTTTTACAATTAAAAATTTCAAAAATTTTTTACTCGATTTCCCTTTATAAACTTTAAGACCGAGACTTCACCTTTTGGAATGCTCCAATGGAAATGCAATTATCAGCCGAGCCGTCAAGTGGTAAGCACATTTTGCGCGTCATAATGACCTTCAGCGCCAATTTTTGAATCTCCTTGTGTTCCATCGTAAGCAAAACATTTTCACTATAAGCGGTAAAGTATAAAAAATTTCAGTAAAGGTGAGTGCACATAAACAATGTTTACAGTTTGATGTCGGTGTGAATTATCTGGCACTTTTCATGCAAATATTGGAGACCTTCCAGAACCTTAACAAAGCAATTTACCCTGACACCGAATTTACCCGTGGCGGAGGACTTAGTTCCATGTTGCTTCTTTTATTTAAGTTTTTTAATGTCCAGTAATTCGTTATGTAAATACAAAAAAATAAATACTTTACTTCTCCCTAAGATAAGAACGTTCTTTGTTCTTTTTTATATTTACATATGAATTGGAAAAGTCTTATTGTTAGCGATTTATCGAGTAATCAATTTTGTACCAAAAATCAAAACCACCAAATTATTTGTGGTACATAAAACCAGGGCAATACATAAAAATGGAAGCCATCCGGGATAGGATTTTCAATATGAAACAATACCACACAAGGATTGATAAGGATAAAAATAAATCCCAAGCTAATAAGTAATAAGTTTGAATGGATCTTTTTTAGAAGTGGCCTTATTTTTCGATTTTCGTTAATGTCCGGTACTTGTTTTAGAGATGATCCTTATCTATAAGCGTCTTTCCTTTATCCTGGACAAATATTAAACATGGTATTTATTTTTTATTCAATGTGTCTATTTATGTACTGAATGCCATTTTACGGTTTTTACCTGTTTTATTATCTTCTTTACCATACGTAGGGGCAGTCCCTGATAGTTGCTGCGTGCAACTAACTTCAACAAGTTACATCCAAGAACCTAAATTATGAAAAAATAAAAAATAAAATTTTATGAAATTATTTGATACTTCAAAAACCAAGCAGACATGTAAGCCATTGATTCCACTAACAACGAAATTGTCAAGAAGTTGCACAATCCTCTAAAAATCCAACCAAATATTGGTGATAGTGCCGAGTGCCCAGAAAAATAAATAACCTTCAGTGCAATATCAGCCGAGTCAGAGTTTTGCACGCGTTCCAACAACTGGTGAATTGAAAATGACTTTTGGTTTACCCATAAAAAACCTACTTTTCATGGTATGCATGAAAATTTTCTGCTATTTTGATTTTCATCGCATCATAAAAAGAAAACTTACTTTGATTTCATCCAGCGCAGCCTCAGTGTAATTTTCGGCACTTTTTGAAATTTTGATGGCAACAAAGCGCTTCGATTCATTGTCCAAACTGTGTTTGAAAATATGCATTCGCGCCAAAAGAGAAATGCACAAACCAAAGCCAGACAACGGAAGAATTTCCACAGCCAAGTTTGAAAATGGCGACATATCGACCATCCTTAAACGAGTCTCCCATCTGGACCGGATGGTATCCTCCCACTTTATAGTCCTTCGGATCCTTAACATTAAATGACAATAATAGCTTGGATGAGACCTGATTTTTGGAAAAAATGACAATTGATTTGACAATTGATTGACGTTTTGATGTCAGATTCGGACTCCCCATCCTCGAAAAGCCCTAAATACGGGATTCATTTTTGCCTAATAATAATGACCTTCCAGACTATTACTTATAAGTTAAGTACAAAATAAAAACCAAAAATGCAAACCTCTTGCTCATCATCATCGCTTGCGAAAAATGGCTAAACATAATATTTCAGTGTCAGTGAGAATGTAAGATTTGAAAATTAGAGAGAAGGGACATCGGAGATCGACAGATTTGAATTTTTTAAGGAGAAAAGAGAGGAAGTGAAAAGCTTCCGACTAACGAGGAACTTTTTTCAATTCATTTCATTAGTCCTTTTAGTATGTTTAAAAAGGAGATGTGTGTGACAACGAAATTTTTCAGATAATTAGGAAATGATATGCATTTTCATTTGGAAATTCAGTGGAAGAATTCGGTAACGTTTTTTTTTGGCGAATGAGGTGATTACTGTTTCCAACAAACAAACCTTACCTCATATGTCAACGATGGCTCTTCATCATCAGTTGAGCTCGCCAATATTCCATCGTCCATAACCGGGTCCATGGGCACGATGTTATTGAAGGAAATGTTTACGTTTACCATTATATTCATCCCTATACTTTTGTTGGAAAGGTCTAAATACAAGAAAATATCTCCTACCTAAAATAGCCAGGAATACTTCTTTAATGTAGGTATATCGTATATCTAGATAATTAGGCACGGTACTTATCCCTTTTGGGACCCCCTTCCGATTTTCCTCAAAAATTCATTTCTAGGGTATTTTTTGGTACTGAATCCGAATCTGACGTTTTTTTACCGATCACGTGATTTGCGTGAGTTACGTGAGATTTTATGTGCAAAACGTGAAAACATTATTTTGGAGGCATACATACAGAAAGTCAATGAACATGTATATATGGGTTTTCGGGGATGAGAAATCCGAATCTGACGTCAAAATTGACGTATCTCCACGTGAGTTTCATGTGAGGTCGGTCACTTCAAAAGTTCAGATTTTCAAAAAAGTGACTTTTTTTGCGATGGGTAGGTTCGCGAAAACCCGAATTATTTGAAATTTCCTATTTTTTCGAATTTACGGATATTTAACCTTGGCAAATCGAAAAACTAAGCGCGGATTCATTATCAGCACCATCGAAACCCCCCAGATACCAATTTGCGCAAAGTCACATTTTTTGAAAATTTGAACTTTTTGACGTGACTGACCTCACGTGAAATTCACGTCAAACGTGGAGATACATCAATTTTGACGTCAGATTCAGATTTCTCACCCCGAAAACCATATATACACATGTTCATTGACATTCTGTATGTATGCACCTAAAATAATGTTTTCACGTTTTGCACGTAAAATCTCACGTAACTCACGCAAATCACGTGAACGGTATAAAATAACATCAGATTCGGATTCAGCACCAAAAAATAACCTAGAAATGAATTTTTGAAGAAAATTGGAAGGGGGTCCCAAAAGGGATAAGTACCTTAGGCACTTGTCTACTTTGTACATCCTTTTTGCAAAACCATAGGGGGACCCTTTTGTTTTGCAGAATTTTCACCCATAATTTTGTTTTCTTAAAATGTGCTAAAAACACGTTTACAAGCGGTTTTAAGTCGATTTTTGAGGAAATTTTTTAGACCCCCCCCAAAAAAAAGGGTGTACAAAGTAGACAAGTGCCGATAATTAGAAATTAGATATTAAATTAAATGAAGATGCAGAATGGTAGAATGAATGGGCATGATCACGGCTACAATTTCCATAGCAGTAGCCGGCTATAATAGCCATGGAGTTCATAGCCATAGCCATTTAGCCGCGCCATTTAGCCGCCCGCGGCTAGCCGCGCGCGGTTATACTGAGGTGCCAAATTGTCGAGCGTAGAGCGTAGACAACGTGATTTTTCCCCAGAACTTCGAAACGAAAGGAAATATGTATAATGCCGGTAAAACAATATACAATGAAAAGGGCCGCATTAATATGCGTGCGTGCTGAAAGGAGTGGGCGTCGTTTGCCCCTTCTTCCTTTTCATGGCGTCGCCTTTTCGTGGCGTTTGCGTGAGGTGGGCGTGGCCTGCCCTCTTCTCCC
>JAEHOM010000666.1:0-10623 GCA_016433075.1 Hoplolaimus columbus | reverse complement strand
GACAGGAATAAGGGTATGCGTGATCGGCGGATGTCTGAGTTCTGTACGATGACAATCCAATATCGGAAACAAATCAAAATTAATAAAACTCTAATTGTAAGAAGTGCTGTCAGACATTCGCTTCGATACATCTTCTAATAATGAAGCAATGCTGAACTGGGATTGTTATAATTAGGCAAAGCGTTAAGATAGTTATTTTTTGGAAAACATTTCCTCCCAAAGAAATGTTCACATTCCATTACAATTTTTTGCCCCAAGAATTGAGGCGGGTCTCGGACATGGTTTTGTCATGGGTTCAATTCGGTTTTTGGGGCTCGGTCTCGGGTCCGGAATCTCGGGAAAAAGTACACCCCGAAAAACGGCAAATTTGATTTCGAAAATTTTTGGCGTAAATTTAAGGAGAAAAGCGAAAATTCTCCGTGGAAAACTAGCTTTTTTAATTAAAAACACCTGAGCTTCCCGACCACCATGATTCACAATGCTTGCAAATTTAGCAAAAAAAATTTCCAGACCATTCGGGTTTTAATTATTACATACAGAAACAATACGAAAAAGGACTAAATGAATGTGATATAGTCAAAAGAAAGTGTATTAGTTGGTTTAATTCGGTCATTTATGTTCTTGTGTTCAGAGGGCGTGTTGTCATGTGGTGGCTGGTTGGATTACGGTGTGTATCTACAGTAGCCAATCCAATTATCCGCCAGGAACAGCGGTGGTGGTCATCGTGGTTGTTCGGGTCACTGCTTTCATGCAAAACGGGTAGCAGCTGGCATTGGTTGCGCACCGTGCACCGGGCGGACACGCGTCAATGCATGTGGCGGTCGAATTTGGTGGGCAGGAAGCGGACACGTTCGATGGTGCCGCCGTACATCCACCGCCCGTCAAGTTGCATCCACAACATTCTGCAATTTGAACATTACAGCTGGGCAACAAAATCGTCGATTTGAAAAATAAAAAATTGCCGCGATTTACCCTTTGGCGTTTTTTTCTTGTTTAAAATTTTGTAGTGGAAAATCTCCGCGCGCTTCCACTTCCATGCAAAGAAAAGGAATAAAGAGCGGATGGCCACGCCCACACCGCAGAACCTATATAAAGGCTGACTTTGCCCTTCCATCTCCACACATCACATTCACTTGTTGCGATTTTATTTTTATTTTTCGGAATGTCATGCCGGGCTGGTAGGGAGAAATTGGCGCCCACCTTTAGGTACTTTTTTGTTTTGCAATACATCCCAAGATTGACATGTTTTACATATCATAGACATGTCAAGTTATATTTTTTGGACTTCATTGGTTAGGTTGACACGAATGGTATTTTGGTATGTAAGAATAACAACTCAAACATGTCAATTTTCGTAAGACATTTGGGGGTGGGGTAGGGTAGTAAAATGAAAAAGTACAAAAAGCCCCCCCCCCCTCCTCCTCCTCCTCCATTCGATTTAGCTCAATCTCCTCAAAAGCGGTTCCGGGAAGAACAGGACGGCGATGAAAGATCTAAGGAATTTTTTGCTCATTTTTGCCAGATAGTAAAAAGTTTTTATACCGGGGTAAGATATCCAGTCTCTTCCTCCACTCGAACTATATCATCCTTTGTAATTTTTGTTCGCGAGCGGACATTCCTTGTTCTTCGCTTTTTTTTTGAGAAAACGAAAAATCAAATAACCTATTCCCGAGAAAACCTTAAATTCGATTTTTTTTAAAAAAATGTTTTATTAAACATAAACCGTGAATGATGCCAAAGCTAACATCCCAATAATGAGATCAATGGGTCTCATTGAGATGGTCAGGGTGGAAGTAGTTGTTGGCGATGAAGTAGTTCTATTCAACGACTCTTCAACTATGCTTTCATGAGCAACTGTGGTTAAGTCGGGTGTCGGTGTTGGTCGGTTATTGCTTTGTTCAGCAAATGAAGCCAATTCATTAGGTTTTGAGGCAATGACATGACTTGCGGGAGATGTCGTATATGTTGGTGCTGACCCTGCATCATTCTTGGCGAAGTTGGGAAGAGAAAATTGTGAGGAAGGCAAAGAAGGTGTAAATGACCAGCTTGGACTGATCAGGAGAAAAAGGGTAATGAATGAATGGAGGGTAAAATAAAGCAGTACCGCTGAACAGTTGGTGATGTCGTGTCAAAGGTTTTGGTGCTGCCGACTTCGATCGCCTTTGTTATGCTGGGTGTACACAACCAAAATTTACCCTCATAAAATCTCAGCTTCTCGATGTCGCAAATGAGTGGTCCCTCGCCTTCCGGTTTGAAACAATTTCGGGATACTGCCTTGTATAACATACAAGGGTCGGTAAATGCCGCAGGGAATAGAAGAAGGAGAAAGGGAAAAAGCATTCCGGTAGGCAAGTAGGCAAGAAAATATGGATTGATCCTTTTCGCCCCGCTCCCATCCCGGGATGTCCCATTAAGGACTTCCGAGAAGGAAAAAGAAATCGTCTCTGCTGATAAGATCTCCGATCGCAATACATTGCAAAAACAATTTTAATAAAAGCAACATTAACAAAGCTTGTCATGCATTACATATCATTGTTATAAGTGCAAGAAAATTGGAAAAATGTCATACATTACATATTATTGTTATAAATCCATGGAAACTGGAAAAAATGTCATACATTTGCTTTCTAATCTAACAATTCGCTCAATCAATATAGGTGAAAAATAAACGCGCAAAATATAATAGGAGTGCACATTTTCATAAGATCAAAATTTATCAGCCAGTGGCGTAACCAGAAAAATTTTCATGACGGGATTTGAAAATTAGGAATCCGAAATTTTTTGGTATTTTTTTTGCATTTTTACTGATAAATTTCTTAAAAATTTTGCGGTTTGGCTGAATTTCCCTCTTTCCACTCCTGGTTACGGCTATGATCCGGACCATTTTTCATTTAACCTTAAATATCCGGGATGTATGTCGGCGGCTTTCTCGTGGACGCAGGTTGAGGGCCAATCTGGTATGCATTCTTGCCGTAAGTAAAAAGCATCGTCAGAACCTTTCTTAGGAAAAAGCCAAAGTCTTCTTTGCCGCCGTGGACATCTAACACCCACAAAGCGCTGTGTTCAAGCTCAAAGATGCCGGAAGCATCAACTTTGTGATGCACAAAAAGTTGGAACTTAAAGATATCTCATTATTTTATGAAAAATTTTTTTGTTCTTAATAAAATGTCTAACCGTTACATAGCCAGCGCGTTTGACATTGATGATCAGGTGTATATCTTCGGTCCAAAGAAAATATCGAGCCACACTATAGTGACATCTGTCAAAAAACCGAAGTAACTAATACTATTAATATGCTAAAAATTCAATCGATTTAATAAAATTCATTCGATAAAATTTAAGAAAAACTATTAGCTTCTCATACTGAATAAGTCATTAATTAATTATTTGAAAAAATATGTTGAATCTACCTCGGCTTTGCTCCTATGTCTGCAAACTCATATCCCAGCTTCTCAGCCATTTCATAAAAAACGCAGTTTGAGTTCCACAGAAGATGGGTAGAGATGACTTTTACCCGCATGACTGCCTCCTATAAAACATTGAATTTTTTTTCGATATATAAATTATAATTGATAAAATTTAAGAAAATCATTTACCTCAATTTGCGCACTCATGATTTCTAGCCGCCCTGGCGATGGAGCACGATTTTCTTCGTTCAGATCATCCATTGTCGTTCCTTCCTCCGTTGATGGTGCACTGTTTCCTTCTCCGATCATCAGATGATCCATTGCCTCTCCATCATCAGGTGATGGAGCTCGGCTTCTTCTTGCTCTTTCATCCAAAATTTCATCTCCATCTTCCGAAGACATGTCCACATCGTCCAGCTCACCCATTTTTTCCGCACACTCGATTTTATACGTCTCACGAAGAGGGCACATTTTCTTTAGTTAAGAGGAATTCAAACTGAGCTAAAACAAACAAATTATAGGAAGGGTGATTCAATTGAACAAAAAAAATTGAATTGAGCAAAATTTAGGAAAATGCGAGACATTGATGGAACTGACCGATGGCTGGCTGACTGGATGGACACAGATAGGAAAGCGATGCGAACACATTTTTAAAATTGTTGCCTCGGCTGCTAAGCAAACCAACGATGCCGCATTCCCATTGCAGTGACAATGATTTATCACCTTGGGCGAGCCTCTGGTCAGCTTGGCTCACCAAAACCATACGACGCATCGCACAGATGCTGCTCTGCAACATTACGCTTAATGGTTTTTCAGAAAGGATGTGCCAATAGGGGGCAGCCATCGGCAGCGAACAGCTCCGGAGAAGATTAATGGCCATCAGTTCGACTCTGCTTGGAGGTTTAATCGGCATGGAAGTAAAGGATGGTGACTCGCTCCAACCACTGGCGAGCCAGCCGCTGCATAAGATTAATTGTTTTTGCGACCAAATGTTTTGCGATGGCATTGGTGAGTCGATTTGAAAATGGGTAGGAATGTTTCCCACTCCCGAAAAAAGCATCATCACCTACATTCAATATTGATCATTTACATAACTAACTTCCTTTTTTTACCCGTTAGCCTACCTATCTCCATAATAATTGATATGGATATTCGTGACTCACCCCCAATGCTTCTACCATATTGGCATGAGGATGATGATGATTATGTGCGTAGAAGGCATGAAGTGCAGAGTGAAATGGGTGAGCAGATGCTTTTGTCTCAGGCATCGAGCAGTTTGCGTGGCGGTGGCACAGTAAGTTAATTTTGAAAGCAAAACATTAATATTAATTAATTAATTATTTAATATAATTTAATGTAATTATTTATTGGCAGTGTTATTATCCGTTATTTTCATAACCAGCAAACTTTTAGCAATCTTTATCCGAAAATACGACGCAGGAGTTTGGCATGAATAAAACACTGGACCCATCCCTGTTCGATGGAGAAAGGCACAAGTGCTTGAGTGCCGCACAAGTTATGAGCAAAGCGATTAAAGGCAAGGAGGGAGAGAATGTTTATTTTTTGAAACACAATAACATGATTTAAGCATATCGGGTAGCAGTAAGGCTTGAGATGGTCGATGGTTACAAGGAGCCGTATCCGGACGACGCATTGACGCAGCTGATCAATCAGATTGTCAAATTCACTGAAAATGCGGCCAAAACTGAACTGAATCTACGCCCAAACAACTTTTTCATCCAGCTCGAATCACAGCACCTGGACTACGAGATCAGCGTTCACTTGCGCGACTCCTCACCCGCATCGGTTGCTGAGCTGCTTGAGGAATTTGAAAGGAAGGATATGAGCAGTCGTGCGAAGGGAAGAGCGAGCTTTATCGAGGATGCGTTCATCATTGATTGCTCCGCGATTGAATCTGTCCAGCGAATGAATGGCACGAGGAAGCGCAAAAATGCAGGCGGAGCAAAAAAACAACAAAGAAAACATCGCTACAAGATGAAGTACAATGTGCATAAATCAGCTTCTTGGGATCTACCTCATATGGACGGTAACCTATGTTTGTTCCGATCAATTGTTATTTGTGCAGCCTATGCAACAAAATGTGGTCGCAATTTCTACATTTTCAAGAGAAATATAGTTATGCAGAAAAATGCTATCAAAAAACTGATGCGTTGGTGTCAGATACCACAGAAAAGGAGTTCATATTCGTTGGAGGAATGGGGTGACAAAATTCAGGTACATCAGTCAAATTTAATCGGTTATTTTTTTCATTGACCAAATTCGTTCCTTATAAGGCATACTATGATCATTTCAATCCTGGAATTTTTCGTATTTTTGCTTTCAAAACAATTGCAAAAGATTTCAAACCCTATTGGCGAAGCAAAGATAAGCCTTACAAGCATGCCATTTGTGTTCTCTTCGATGTAAACGAGCGCCACTTTGAGCCAGTCAAGCTGACTGGTAGACTGTTCGGGGAAAAGGCGCAATACTGTTTCAAGGTGGATTAGACATTGTTAAAAAATATCATTTCAGTTATTTTTAAGTGCGAATCACCATTTACACGTTGTGTAGGTCACAGGACAGATTGTGCTTGTAAATGCAAGAACTGCATGAGGTATTATTTATCGTTCAACCACATTCACTCATATATTTTAGAATCGGTCCTGGCTTTCCCTGTCCTGACGAAGGGTTCCGCCAAGAATGCCCGGACTGTTTCAGGATTTTCTCTAACGCCGAATGCATGAAGTATCATACAAAACTGCGCAATTACACTGACAAATCTGGGGAGAAAAGAACAACCAGTGTTTGCGCACGGACAAAGCGATGCAAAGAATGCAATATTGTGTACAATGTCAGGCAACATGAACAAAATCCACACCGTTGTGAAGATCGATATTGCTTAAAATGCAAAGGTAAGCATCTTCTTGATTTTAATATATGATTGTTATTAAATTTACAGCGTATCACATGCCAGAAAGGGGATGCTATATGAAGTTCTGTCCAAAATCAGACAAACCAGTTCGTTATTTGGTCAGTTTTTTTTGCATTAAATATTATAGAGAAAATTTCGCAAAACAGGTTTATGATTTCGAGACAACCCCTGAATTGATCCCTGATGGTCATCAATATCGTTTCCGACACTGTGTAAATATGGCTGTTGCCTATGTTTTTTGTACTAAGGTTTTATTTTTTGTAATTATAAATTCATTTTCATACCAAAATTCTAGTGTTTGGATGCAAATGTGTGGGATAAGCCATTGACAAAACATTGCTGTTACTGCGGTGACAATCGCACTTACGCATGGAGTTCATTCCCATTGGACAATGAAGAGGCATGGGAACCTGATGTTCACTTCTGCGTCGAGAATGATGAAGCAATATTGCCGGCATTTGTAAACTGGGTCATCCATTTCGAAAAGGATGTGCTTGGCCTGGATTCAGAAAATCGGGAAAAAAGCGATGGAGAAGAGGAGGAAGGGGATGAAGATGGTCTGGTAGCATATGATCTAATAGAAGAAAGGGAGAGAGAAGAGAGAGAGGAACGCAAAGCGAAAAGATGTGAAAGCATTATTTATGCACACTGCGGGTCCAGGTTCTTTTAAATAAAAATTTAATACATCTTTTTTTTTGTTCTTCTTCAGATATGATCACGTAATTTGTTTTGGCGAAATTCTCAAGAAGGGTGGGCTTCGTCCCAACATCATCAGAAAGGGAAACCGACTTCTGCGTATATTTAATTAGATATAATCTAAAAAATCTATTTTTTTTAGAAATACAGATCAGTAAAAGCAAAATTGTGACAAAGTCCAGTTTTAAAGACAGCTATAACATTATCAGTAATTAAACAATTAGTATAAAATTAAACAAAAATTTTGCTCTAAGGTATCGCCTTGGACAGTTTCGTAAAGACTTTCGATTTGTCAATTGATGGGGTGCCCGGAAAACTACATTTTCCGCATGGTTATTGATTTTTTGTTTTATATCTTTATTGCATTTCAGGTTTTAATCGGCCTGAAAATTACGAAACCAGACTGGATTGTCTTCCACCCTTGGAATTCTATTCGCCAAATACAAAGTTTCCTAGAGCTAAGAAGGAGTTGGAGAATTGGTACGCCGCAAATAAGAACACTCCATTCTGTCTCAAAGAGGTTTATTTTATTTTATAAAAAAAAAATCAGTAATTTTTCAGATTTTGGCAAAATATTGTTATTTCGATGTTTTGATACTAGTTTATGGAATCGTACATATGCGACAATTGTTTCTCAGAACAACTGGACTCGATATTACGCGATATTTGACAATGCCATCTGCGTAATTCTTATATTAATATGCTTTTTTATCATTTCTTTAGATGCATGTCCTTTTTCCATTCAACATTGGAGACTAAAACAGTTGGAAACGATGGTAAAGAGTCACTGAACAGGACGTGGGTGGCAATAACACCCGAATTGGGGTATTAGTTATTTGCGTAAAATGGAAAAATGTTTTTCTGTCCAGGTATGAGCGTAGGGACAAGGCCTCAGATATTGCAACCAAATGGCTCAAATGGAAAGCGTATAAAAAAGGATGGAACATTCAGCATGCTGACAGCCCCGGAGGAGAAGTACGCGTCTGCAATGGCAAATACGCTGTCGATGGGTATGTCAAGCGACCAGGAGATCCTCGCGGTGATCTGGCTTTGGAAGTTTATGGGGTGAGTGAAAAAATCATTGATCGTTTCTTTTTATTGACCATTTAAGTGTTATTGGCATGGGTGCCCGATTCATTGTAGCGACGAGGATGAGGTAATAGCTTATGGACGCACCGTGAAATCTGTCCGTGAGCGCGATGCCAGAAGAGAGGAAGAAATTCGTCAGACAGGTGTTGAGTTGAGAATTGTGTGGGAATGTGCGATACGACGAAAGCAAGAAATGAACCCTACCGAGTATGAGATCGAGCTGGCGGACACATATAACGACGAGCAAATATTGAAGAAGCTAGAAGTGTTGGAAGAGATGAGAAATTTTCTGGACGATCAAGAGGACACAGGGCCTATAGAGGTTGCGAATAATGGTTAATTTAATGCATTTTAAAAAGGAATTCGACAGATTTGCGATGGATTTTTTGGGGGGCGCACCGGCCCCGAATGGATGTCTATGGAGGCTGAGGAAGGTGGCGAATATACAATAAAGTACAAGGATGTGAGTTTCATTTTTTGATTGCATTTGAGCTTTGATAATTATTAAGGTCGTCTCGCTGTATCCCTATATAAATTTTACTTCTCGCTACCCAATATCGCACCCTAGCACAAAGGTCTGGAACAAAGAGGTTGATTGGCGGGCGCCAAAGGACATGAAAGATCCAGACACAGGGGCGCCACTGGAGGGATACATAAAGGGCTATGTGGTTCCCCCGCCTCAAGTCAAGTGGGGAGTCCCTGTTCTGCCGCACAGAGTCGGAAAAAGGTGAAAAAATAAAATTAAAAAATTAACCAAATTGCATTTTTGAAGGTTGCTTTTCATTCAATGCCGAAAATGTGCAGAGATGTATCCTCGCGGACATTTGGATAAGCATTACAATTGCCCGCATACATCGGACAAGGATCGTGGATTTACCTTTACGCTAACTCATGTAGAGCTTGGACTGGTAATCATTCAATAAATTCATTAACAGAATTGATCATTTAGGCATTGGAAGCAGGGTATAGGGTTACCAAACTATGCCGAGCATACTTATGGCAACACGACTCTGACTGGTCAAGCACCCTTTTTACAAGTAAACTTTATTTTATTTTATTTTTAAATATAATTTATTCTTTATTGTAGAATATATACAGACATGGATGAAACATAAGTATCATGCAAGTGGATGGCCTCCATGCTGTACGGAAGAAGGGGTACCCGAAGTTGTCTTGGAAGAGCGAAAGAAACTGTTGTTCGATATGGCTTTCGCTTTCTATGGAATAGAACTTGAAAGAGAAAAAATGGTTTTGAATCCAGGATTGCGGTTCCTTGCTAAACAAGGTAAATAAAAAATATTATATTTTAAAATAGACAAGTCATATTAATAGCATTGAACTCACTTTGGGGCAGGCTGGCACTACGAAATAGGCTTTCCCGGACAGTCATGGTCAACAATTTTGTGGAAATTTCACGCTATCTGAACAACAAATCAATTGTAATCAATATGATAGAACAACTTACCAATGAATGGTGGATGGTCGGATACACAACAAAAAGGGAGCATACTATTGAGCACGGGAGCAGCAACCCAATCTTGGCATTATGGTGCATTTTTTCAAAAAAAAATGTGAAAAATTTTTTTGTTTAAGGACAACCTCATTGGCCCGATGTCATCTTCTAAAGCAGCTGAGAGGAGTCTATCAGGATCAGCGCCGTATGCGTGAGAAGGACGAGCAAGGACTGCCATTGTACCCAAACGGTGTGCTTCGTGCTGACTGCAACATAATATATATGGAGTAATAGTATGAAAAAAATTGGATTTACTTCCCTTTTTTAAGCACCGATTCGATAATCTACCGTTTCAAAAAATCACTTGGCGACCCGATCATTGATGGTGAGCAGTTGGGCGACCTAAAAGATGAGTATGAAGGGCATTCAATCTTGGCCGTATGGTGTTTGGGGCCTAAAGCATATGTACTTGTATTGCACAACAAGAAGAGCGGGGAAATTGAGTATTCGGTCAAGGTCCGCTCAATCACTCTGGATTTTGATACTGCACAGAAGATGAACGCTGAACGCATAAGTGAGATGGTACGTGCTGTTTACGACCCTACCAAAGCTGGTAAAAATTTTGTCGAAGTCGATGTCCATAACAACTTCCGTGCAATGAAGGGTGGAGGAATTGTGACCATACCAATGAAAAAAAGGACACAGCCATCATACAACAAGGGAGTGATACGTGACAATTTTCAGATTGTACCTTTTGGGTGGGTAGAATGTACCATTTGTAAAGAAAAAGGCCTATCCCAGTGTATTTGTATGCACCCCGACCCAAAACCGCTCATTCTCATGTAAATATCATATTAATTTATTTGAAATGAAATGGTAAATTCGTGTATCATACAAATTCAGTGATCCATTGTTTATATCCAGGATATCCAATAAAGGTCACAAGAAAATGCTTCTTTCCATTGACAATCTTCTCTTTTAGCACCTTGTCCACACGATATGATGTGTCTGCATCGTGTCTTAGTTTCACAACTTCAGGCTGATAG
>JAEHOM010000665.1:0-10633 GCA_016433075.1 Hoplolaimus columbus | reverse complement strand
TGATGAGACAGAAGACAGAAAGCAGAATGACGCAATAAGCCATTTTGTGCCCTTTTTATACACATACACACTTATTACTGTTACTGTCAAATTAAATACTGTCTGCGCCTGCGGCTTCTGAAGTTGCAAAGTGGACAACATGCCAAAAAAGTTGAGCGTTATGAAGCGATTGTTTTACAAGGGAGGGACTACAATTCTGGCTCTCTTTTTCTCTGCTTATCTGATATTTCTCTTTTTCTCTCTACTCTTTCTTCTTTTGGATTGATGTCACCAAAAGATTTGAGGGAAAGTCCCAGTTTGCAACTTCAGAAGCCGCAGACAGTAAAACAAAAGCCATTGAGATTTGCCAATCCAGAGATTGGCGTCAGTGATTATTGAAACGAATGTATTAGAAGAGCTGAAAGATACAATTTTCTTGTCTGGCTGCAGTCAGACATAAATAAATTACATCCTAAACTTCTGTATACATTCGTTTCAATAAATAGTCAATAAATTATATTGGTAAATCGGTAAATCTCAATCGCTTTGTTTTAACTCGTCAGAATGCACATTTTTACCGCCAACACGTATCGACAAAATGAAAAGTTCACTAATGGCTTACTGTAGCCAGCAGAGCTGAACAACAGGATAAGTTCAGATCATACTTTCCAATACAATCGTGCAAATTTTGAAATTCCGTTTCCAAAAACCCCAGTTTTCAGGGGCGCAGAATTTGAATCCATTGTCCGTTTTCGAAGCTGCCGACATTCTGCAAAGATCTGCCGGACCTTTTTTAGAAAGTGTACACTAATGTTCGCAAGCCCAACTTTTTAATTTCAGGTGCAACATATGCCGACGTGTCCACATCCTGAAGTCAATTTTCCATGGCGCATCCGACGCTGCCATCAATTTTCAGGTAAGTATTGGGTCGAGCCCTTGAAAATTTAAGGTTAATTTCCGTTTTTCAGGTCATCGATTTTGGACCGGGATTTTCTCGGAAATATTCAAGCAGAAGATTTTTAGTATTTTTTCGATAGCTATCACACACATGATAAGGAAACTTTTCTGAAGACCGAATTACGATTTGAAGGACTTGGAAAAATCGACTTTTTTTAGGCGTGGTCTAATATTGCAGGCCTGATTTCTCGAACATTTTTGTGAAAATTTTTCATAAAAATGGCAATCGTCTAATCTAGAATTGGGGTCCCGCCGAAAATAAAATCGACCATAATTCGAGTTTTTTTCAAGTAAAAGAGGTCGGATTTGATTTTTTTAGTAGGTTTTCGAGGATGCTCTACACGATGGTGGTGTTTATTTTGAGAAATTTCAATTTTGAAAATTTTCCACTTTCCGAATGTGTATACCCCCCCCCTTTTAGACGAAAATACAAAAAACTCCAAAATCGGAATTTCTCAAAATAAACACCGCCATCGTGTAGAGCACCCTCGAAAACCTAATCAAAAAATTAAATCCGACCCCTCTTACTTGAAAAAAACTCGAATTATGGCCTATTTTATTTTCCCATTATAATTTTCGCCGGGACCCCAATTCTAGACGATTGCCCAAAGAGGAAGGAGGACGGACACGAACGAAACAAGAAAACAACACAACCAACAACCCAACACCAAGGAAGAAGAAAGTTAGGATGAAAACACCAACTTTCAGCACAAAAACAAAATACGCCGTAAGAACACTTTTCGCTTTTTTCCAGCAATTTTTAAATTTATCCAAAAATCATCTAAAAATGAAAGAACTTTTTTTTTTGAATTATTTTCTTTTAAATCGAAAATCAAGGTTTCGGATAGGTTAGATGTTGTAAAACGTGGCATTCATTAATGTCCAATAGCGACTCATTCTCTGTTTTCAGGTCAAAAACCACAAATTTTCAGAGCTTTTGAGAACATATATCAAATGTGGACTTCAAAAACGACGAAAAAAGCCTCTTAGGGATACTTGATATAATTAGGACAAAAACCAATTAGGACATGATGAGCTCGGGACCCGTAGCTAACCATAAGAAGTAATATATGGGAACCAATAAATGATATGTAACTCATAGCCTTTGCCTAATAAAAATCGGAACATAAAAAACGAATCGGTCTAAACACTGATCCCCCACGCCCAACAATGAATAAATAATACGCATGTACCAAGCCAAGAAGGAACAAAGGACAAAGGTCTGTGAATGTGAACGACTACAACATCAGCAGTAAAGCAAAAAGCTTGGGGTCCCAAAGCCAAAATTGCCAGCAGTGAGCGACTGTGCGTTAGTTACGTCGATACATTGATTATTTGATTAATTGTTTATTGACCGATTGGTTGTCAGAAAATGGGTCTCTTTGTTTAAGCAAAGTACAGTAAGTGTTAGAGCCAATTCACAACAAAGCAGAGAAGTTGTTAGTGTTGGTGTGTGTGCGTCGTATCGTTGGTGCCTTCTCTTCGCCCCAGGAACTTTTTTTTGGCATTTATATGGGCAAAGGCATTCGTTTTGATACTTTTCCCTTCCGTTACTCTCACTGAGTGAAACTACAACACACTGATTGAGCTTGTTGAATGGTGAGGTCGGTCAGCGCCTGCTGCTGCTGAAGGTTGACAGTCGGGGACTTGGAGACCGGCTGGAGCGCCCGAGGGCATAGCCCAAGGTGCCGCCGGCGGTAACGTTGTTCACCGCCAGGGAGGAGAAGGAGTAGGCGGCGTGTGTGGAGTTGAGCAGATGGGAGGCGGAGGAGAGGGAGGTGGCGGACGGGGCCGGGGACAGTCCCCGGCTCGCGGACCGCACACTGGCCACACTCGTCGTGGTGAGCAGCACCCGTTCCGCCGTGGACGTGTCCACCATGCGGCGCCGCTTGATTGCGTCCGCGCCGCCAGTCCCACCGTCATAGGGCGTCCGGCGTATCCGCGACTCGGGAATGGTGCCTGTAGGGATTACGGTAACAGTGAGAGGGATGTATTACGGTATGATGGCCCTCCATCTTTCGTGTCAATACACAAAAAACGCACAGGGCTGCGTTGGTTCACAGGGCTCGCTGACGCCGTGTTTGTTCTCGGCGGAGAGGCGGAACTCGTAGCTCTGCTTGGGCTTCAGCCCCTCCACCGTCAGGTAGCAGAACCGAGACCGAGCACACTGTTGCCACTGACCGGTGCCGGCCTCACGCTTCTCCACGATGTAACTGAATGGGGGAAAACGCATCAAACAAAGTCTCATCGTTCCTTAAAAAACTCAAATTTCGCAACACTTACTTGGTCACCAATGCGCCACCATCTAATGCTGGAGGCTTCCACGACAGGATGGCTGCCTCGTCCAACACATTTTCAACCACGGGGAAGCGCTAAAGTGCTCATTCAATGATCTTTAGTCTTTGATCAGAAAAATTTTTAGTCTTTGATTCAGATCTCTTATGGTTTCCGGGATCAAGGCCTACCGGCGGCTCCGGCTTGTCCATCACGGTCAGCTTCAGCTCGGCAGTGTCCGAACCGACATTGTTCGCCACATGCAGGCGGTAGAGGCCGGCGTCTGCGCGAGTTGCACCCGAAATCCGCAGAGTGACGGTCCTTTAAGGCAATTTTTCGAATTTCCAAAATTTATTATTTTTTTTCGGACTTTTCATCCACGGCAATTGTGTATCGGCCTCCGGAGTCGATGCGTTCATCGCCGTGATGCCATGTCGCATCCACCACCGGATACGCTTTGTAGGGAACAACGAACTCGGCGGTCCGGTCGGCCTCAAGCTCGAGACCCTGGGCAGTGAAGTACTTTGGCGGCACAAAGAGCCTGGGCTTTGCTAAAAAAATTGTTTTTTGTTTTTTTCCGAAAATTTTCAAAGTGAAAAATTTACTGCTCAGTTTGAGCTGAGCCCGTGTTGACCGTGTGCCGAGATGGTTGGTGGCACGGCACGTGTATTCGTCCTCATCCTCAGCGTGCAGGTTGTTCACGATGCACACCTTTAGGTTAAGAAAATGGCATTTTGATAACTTTAAATTCCTTTTTTAAACAGAAATGTTTGCGCACCAAAATTCGACTTTGAAAAGTACAATGACTAATGTATCTGTTTACTGTATTGAGTCATTTTCCAAGTTTGTCCGCTGCTTAACTTTGCCACCCACCTGCTTGTTGCCCTTGTCGATAAGTGTGCATTTAGGGGTGTCCACCAGCTCCTTGCTGCCCCGGAACCATTGGATGTCCGGCTTTGGTGAGCCCCCAATTTCGCATTCAAAGGTCACAGTGCCGCCCGTGGTGCCAGCTTGGTCCCGAAGTGCACTAATCACCTCGGGCGCCTGGCCTGGCCCGGCTGGTTTGAACTCGTAATTGTCGCTGAAAAATTGAAAAAATATTTTGCCAAAATTCAATTTTTTGAGCTCACATAAGCGCGGGCTCCGAATCACCGGCGTCGTTGACAGCGAAGATGCGGAACGCGTACCTGCGCCCGTCGATCAGGTTGGTCACGTTCAGCGAGGTGGACGGCGACGGCGCTTGCGTACACTTTTGCCAATATTCTGAATTTTGGCCAAACATTTGTTATTTTGTTGCCTTAATTTTGATCCCTTTTACTACAAAAATAATTTACACAGGACTTGAACCTGCAACATCCTAACCATCTGACCAATTGAACCAGGTACATATGCACTTTTAGTGCCCTTTTAGCAAACCCATAGGGGCACCCTTTTGTTTTGCAACAAACTTACACCACAAAATTTGTTTTCTTAAAAATGTTAAAAGCGTTTTCTCAGTGTTCTTAAGCCGATTTTTGGGAAAAAATTTTGATCTCCCAAAAAGGGCACACAAAGTGCATAAGTGCATTTAACCATCCGTGATATGACGGCAGATTTCAAAAAATGTTTCAATTTAAATAAAATGTTTTCAAGGATGGATTGCCGCCTTTGCCAGTTAGTCGTCCTTCCCTTCCTTCCTCCTCACCGGTTCCTTCTTCTTTCTTTTCCACCATATAGCCGCGTAGGCGTCCGCCACCGTCCCGTTCCGGCCTTTGCCAGCTGAGCACCGCGTAGTCCTTGCCGACGTCCACGACGCCTGGCAGCACAGGCGTGGAAGGCGCGTCGAACGGAAGGCGTGCGACGATGGACTGTTCGCATTGCAATGGCGGGCCCTGGCCGTTGGTATTGCATGCGCTGACGCGGAAGTCGTACTCGTGGCCGGCGAACAGGCCGGCGACGATGAAGGACAGCTCGCGGACCGCGGATGCGACGACCACCTGATGAGAGAGAAAGGCATTAAAGGCAAAAAATAGATTAGCTTGGAATCCGGATTGATCTGATAGGGAAAACGAAAAATTTGCTTATTCAGAATAAGACTGATCATTTGTCACCAGATTACAGGAAATATGGCCTCACCCATGTGTCTTGGCCCTCTGCGCCAAGTCCTCCGTCTCCGCGCCCTTTGTCCCGCTTCTCCAGCACGTAGTTGGTGATACGGCTGCCGCCGTCGTGCGCGGGCGGTCGCCATGCCACGGTTGCCTGGTGTTCGCCGATGTCCGTGATCTGCAGCGGACCCTCCGGCACAGAGGGCAATCCGCTGACGTTCAGCCAGAAGGAGGTGCTTGCCTCTCCGGATTCGTTCTGGATCCGGTACTCGTAGCGACCCGCCTCATGCGCGTGCAGTTCCGGTATGGTCAGCAGAATGTGGTCATCGAAGTCCACCCAGCGGATGTTTGGCGCCTCCGGACTCACTTCCACACCGTTCAGCAGCAGCTTGTGCGTGAATGGTGGAGAGCCCGAGAAGTAGATCTTGATGCGCACCTGAACCAACCGGGACCAAGGTTCAGACAAGATTCTGACCGGCAGACTCTGTCTTACCAGATCTCCCTCCGGATGGACCGCGTTCGGCACCTGTTTCTCCAGAACAGGCGGCGCCTGCACATTTAGCACGGCTGTGGCAGATTCCGTGCCGAACACGTTTGATACTTCGCAGGTGTAGTCGCCCCCGTCGATGTCCCACACTTCCTTGATGATCAGCTTGTACTGACCCTCGCCGTTGTCTTCCACGCGGTAGCGCGCCCCGTCCGGAACTTCGCGTCCGTTGCGCAACCAACGCGCGGTCGGCTGCGGTCGGCCGACCGCTTCGCAAGTGAACACGGCACGTTTGTTGTACGGGCACGCGGTGTCTTCTGGCTTCACCACAATGATTGGCTTGCCGCCCGCAGTTTCCTGGATCTTGATCGGCGCGGTCGGCAACGATGGCTGGCCACGGCCCTGCGAATTCAGCGCGATCACGCGGAACTCGTAATCATGGTACTCGCGCAGACCAGGCACTGTGAACTCCAGCAACGGGCACTGAAGCGAATGTTTTTGGGGATATCGTACTCATGATACCGTATCCCCGATAGCATACCGTATCCGAGGTGGCCATTATCCACTGCTGCTGACCATATTCACGCTTCTCCACCACATACCCCTTGAGCTTGGAGCCACCGTCGTCCGTGGGCGGTTGCCAAGTCAGTGTCACCCAGTTGGGTCCGATGGATTGCGCATGCACATTTATGGGTGGCCCGGGCGGTCCATAACGTTGCCGGAGCAGGATGCGGTCCGAGGGAGGGGATGGCTTGCTCCAGCCAGCTGCATTCTTTGCCAGCACGCGGAACTCGTACTCGCCCGAATCGCGCAGGTTCTGCACTTTGAAGTCGGTCTGCTCAATCAGGAACTTGTTGGCGGTCACCTGAAGCGCGGATGTTTGGGTGATCAGATGTCAGCTGTGATCAGTGAGCCAAACTGACCCATTTGTGGGAGTGCTGGTCTCGGTACTGGATGTTGTAGCCGAGAATTTTGGAACCGCCGTTGGATGCCGGTGGGTCCCACTCCACGTGAGCCCATGTGCGGTCAAAGTCGCGCACCGTTGGCTTGTCCGGCTGGCTAGGCACCGTGAACTGGTACTTGGCCACAATGGGATCCGGCAGCTCAAGCGGGTCGGACAGTCCGTACTGGTTTTCGGCCAGCACCCGGAACTTGTAGCGCTCGTTTTCGACAAGCCCAGACACCTAAAGCAAACGGTTTTGGTTTTACTCCTTCTCTGATCAGACCTAAACCCCCGCCCTCCCCTCACCAGTGTGTGCGTGTTGCGCACAAATGAGCTGAGGCGCTCCCAATTGTCCATGCCGGTGCCAATTCGGCACTTTTCAATCACGTAATTGGTGATCGGAGAGCCGCCGTCATCACGCGGCGGTCTCCAGGCCAGGCGGCACGACTCGGGTCCGATGTCATCCACGTCAAGCGGTCCCTCGGGTGGCGACGGTCGATCCACCACCTTCAGGCGCATGTCCACAGAATCAGAGCCCAAGTCGTTCTCGATCCGGATGGAGTAGGTGCCAGTGTCGCCGCGCTCGCACTTCTGGTAGCTCAGTTGCGTTAGGAAGTCTTAAATGTAGAATTTCGAAATCGAACCCTTACTTGTGCACGTACCGTTGCTTTCGATCTCCGCGCGCGTGTCCCTCGCGTCCAGCGGCACCCCGTTCTTGACCCAAGTGATCTCCGGTCGGGGACTGGCCGCGTACGGGACCAGCAGTTTGGCTGGTTCGCCGACCATCACCACCATGTCCCGGGCCAACATGCCCAACGAGATGATTGGCTTGCAGGCGGAGGGTGCTGCCACAATGGGCACTGAGTTTTCGCTCCACTCGCCCTGCCCAGCGGCGTTCACTGCCGCAACGCGGAACTCGTAGGTGTGCTGCGGCTTGACGCCCGTCACCTTGCAGCGCGTGTCCGGCACGTTGCCGAATGCTGCCTTCTCCCATGGCGCATTTGTGCCTGCACAGAACGAACACGAATTATTAAACTCAAACCTGCTGAAGCCGAATCCCGAACCCGACTCCGCCACCGTACCATGTTCACGCTTTTCCAACACATAGCCAGTGATTGGCGCCCCGCCGTCCCGTAATGGGCGCGTCCATTGCAGCGTGATGGAGTCGTAGGCGGTGTGCAATGGCTCCGGTGGCCCGGGCGGGCCGGGCACGTCGAAAGGCGCTTTGGCCAGAAGGGGCTCGTCCGCGTCCAGCGGCTCTCCTACACCATATTGGTTCTCGGCCCGGACACGGAAGTCGTAGCGTTCGCCATTGGTCAGTCCGCGCACACGGAACGATAGCCCAGCCGGCGCCCCAACGCGCTCCCAGTCTCCGCCGCGTGCAGGCTTAAGCAATGAGAAAATTATTTTAAATAAAATGTGTGTTTGGCGTTGTGTTTATGCCAAATTTTGAATGGTTTACTTTGCGCTCCACAACGTAGTTGGTCACAGGTGATCCTCCGTCGTCTTTCGGTGGGCTCCAGTGCAGCGTGCACGCGTCTCCGCCGATCTCGGAGAACAGAATGGGTCCGCTTGGCTTTCCGGGCACGTCCAGCACGTTCACGTTCAGCTTGGCAGTGTCTTTGCCGTGTCTGTTCTGCGCCACCACCTTGTATGGGCCCGCATCGGACCGCTTGGAGTCCAGCGTGGTGAACACTATCTTGTCGTCCTCCACTTGGATGCTGGTGCGGTCGTCCTCAAAGATGGACAATGTGCCGTTCAGCACATCCACACTTGGCTTCAGGCCGCCCGAGCTGCATGGCAGTGTAAATGTGATGGTCTCGCCTGCGCGCACAGTGATGTCCTTCAGGCCGGAGAGGTCGAAGATCGGGCGCCCAGGCTGGTCCGTGGTAAGCACCATTTCGGACGGCTTGGACGGCTCGCCTTCGCCCGCCTTGTTCACAGCACGGATCCGGAACTCGAACTGCTCCTTTTCCGGAAGACCTTCCACCGTGCAGCGTGTGTCTCGGACCATTGTGGCTCCGGGCACTCCGGTGTTTGCTCGACTCCAGTCCTCGTCGCCCTTCTTTCGCTGCTCCACCACATATCCTTCGATGGGAGCACCGCCATCGTGCAACGGGCGCATCCAGTTCAGGTCCACCGTGTGCTTGGTCACTTTGCCAACGCGCGGTTTGTCCGGCGGTCCGGGCGGACCCACGAACGGACGGCACTCAACTGGCTCGCAAGCCCCACTCGGAGGTCCCTCGCCGGCCGCGTTCACAGCGCGTACCCGGAACTGGTAGGTCTCGCCTTGGGCCAATCCCGTCACGTTGCAGGAAGTGATCGGCACTTGGCCAAGACCCTTAACCGGGGCCCAGTCTCCGCCTCCTCGCTTCTCAAAGCGTTCGACCACGTAGCCGATGACCGGGGAACCGCCATCGTCGCGCGGCGGATTCCATTTCAGCGATACCATGTTGCTGTCGTAGCCGGTCACCTCCGGTGTCGATGGAGGCCCAGGCGGATCTGAAATCTCCCGGATTCGGTCTAATTCCCCATTTTGCGCTTACCAAACGGATCTTTGGCAGTTACGGGTTCGCCGGTCAGCGGCTCGCTGATGCCGACCATGTTCTCAGCGAACACGCGAAACTGGTACTGCTTGTCCTTCTCCAGGTTGCGAACCGTGTAATTCAGCAGAGTGACATTCTCCGGAATGCGTTCCCAGTCGCGCGCGCCCAGCTCTTTGTACTCGATACGGTAGCCGCTCAGCTCAGCACCGCCGTCATCCTTGGGCGGCCGCCATGAGAGTGTGACGGAACGCCTGAAGCATACAATGAACCGTACAATGTCGGTGCTTAACAACCCCAGGCCCCGACCAACCGTGTTGTTGCCGGATAGGTGATGGGCTCCTCTGGCGGTCCGGGCCTGTCCACAACGGAGATCAGCACGCGAGCCTCCGCGCGTCCCTTCTCGTTGGTGGCCACAATGCGGCATTGGCCGGAGTCGGAACGTTTGCTCTGCGGAATGTACAGTCGCGTGATGGCCGACGTTGTCTGGATGCCGGCAATCTCTTGGCCGTCCTTGGTCCAGATGATCTCCGGTTGGGGAGCGCCCACGTACGGAATGCTAAGGTCAAGCGGCTGTCCGGCCCGGACCCGCACTTCCTTGCCGTCGATGTCCAATTCGAAGCGTGGCGCCTCGAACCGCGGCCGTGCCCAGGCCAGCTCGGACGGGTCGCTGGGTGGTCCTGGGCCTGCTTTGTTCACCGCCACCACGCGGTACTCGTAGCCGTGTCCGGGCTGCACACGCTCGTCCGTGTAAGCGCACTCGTACACCGGATGAGTGTTCACCTAAACCAATGGAACTTGAGTGATCACTAATCATCCACTTCAAAAAAGGATTTTGATCAAAATTCGCGGTTGATCAAGTATCGATTGATATGATCGCTGATTTTGTTCTGACTGACTGACCTTCACCCACCGCCCGGTCTTTTGGTCTTTCCGCTGCACGTCGTAATGGGTGATCGGCGACCCGCCCGTGTCCGCGGGCGGCTTCCACTGGAAGCTGATGAAGTTATTGTCGTGATCGGTGATGTCTGGGCGGCCTGGCTTGCCCGGACGCCCGAACGGGTCTTTGGCCAGAACGGTGGAGTCCGTGTTCAGCGGGTCCGAACGACCAAACGCGTTTTCCGCGCAGACGCGGAACTCGTACTCGTGACCCTCCTGCAGTTTGGGCACACTGCAACTGGTACCCGCCACAAAACTGAAATTTGCATTTTGCGTTTTGGCATTATGTCTGCGCTTGAATAAAAATAAAAAAAACTTTATTTCTTTCTTTCGGTTGTAAAATTGTTTTTAATTTATTAAAGTTGGCTAATGTGTTTCTAAAAATCATTTTTTTCGAAAAATCGACGACAGCATTTGAGATACGACG
>JAEHOM010000664.1:0-10637 GCA_016433075.1 Hoplolaimus columbus | reverse complement strand
AGGCCCACCTGTACCTGTTCGAAAACCAAAAGCCGAAGAATGGAGGCGAAAAGCCGAACAGCTGCAGCATAGACAACATGGCCAAGTGGGACGATCAGATAAAGGAGTTCAAAGATATCGCCAGAAAGTCGAAAACCCAAGGTAATCGTCGTATTTTTAAGAGGCGAACCTCATAACTTTTCTGAACAGCAGGCGATAATAATTCAAAAAAGCTTCCGTTCCCAGTCGATCTGCACCATAAACTATATTCCAACAGGCCAACAAAAGTCATTTAAGCCAAACACAAACGAGATTGGAGAAAACAGTATCAGAAGAACTGATCATGATAAGTAGTATGCATACACCCATCTACAGTAGTTATAGCTTGGTTTCCATAATTGCTTTTCTGTAATTGTCGTAGACATGTTTGTTACCTATTCTTCATATTCGCAAAAATATTCGTTTATTTACATGGATTTTTTGCATGGATTAGTGCTCATATCAGGTTGACATACTTCCGCAAAAAAAAGAATCGATCAAAGCAAAGTAACTTCCTCGTCTGCTTGTCGTATAAAGCCAAGCATGCAGCTTCCTGGTTCGGCCCTTATGAGTTGGCAAATATATTCTCAGACAGTGTGTGACTAATTCTAAGACAATTGGTTTATTCACCTCAATAATAAAATTATAATATCTACTACCAATAGTTAACAGTACTTAACATTATTCTAATGACATAGTATTTTTTATTCCTAACATAATTTTTCAAAATTTTCTTACAAATGAATTAATTTGAAAGGCATTTGAAAATTTAGAATCAAAATTTTTCAGGTAATAATAATTCTGTGCTAAGAATGTTTAAATGCGCAAAATTACTTTCATTTTTACTAATTTCTGCTTCTTTGCAAATCCCAACAAATTGTGTCAAGAACCAAAAAACTAAAAGCCCAAAAAATGCGTCAAAACCTACTGACATTAAAGGCACCGTAATTGCTGATGAAGATGAGAACCATCAACGAGGTGCCGGAACGGTAATAAAGGGGCATGGAGATATGGCAATTTAAGTACAGTAACAACAAAGAACAAAGGCATTAAAATGTTAAGAATGTGTTTTCTTCTTTACCATCCAACCAAAAAAAAAGTACCAAATAAAAAAGAAATGTTCCAGAATCTTTGTCTCTAGTTGGAAAAGTCTGTTTTTTGGGTCTCGAGTTCAAGCCTCGGCACTCGAAGAACATCTCTTCTTAATAAAAGGTGCAAATGACAGCCGAAGAAGCAAAACTGTACCGAACACTGGACAGTGCGGCGGCAGTGGATCACCCGAACTTTGTGCTGAATTCGCTGAAAAGTTGGAACGCGTGGAGTTGCCAGAGCAGCCAACTGACGCCGAGAAGTCAGCGGAACTGCAAGCAGTGGAAGCAACTGCACGAGTCCATCAGAGAGCTGCTGGAGAGTGGAGACATGGCGCAACGTGCAGCAACATGCGCAGAAGGAGGCACGCGCACAGAAAAGTGCATTTGGAACAGTCAAAAAAATTACAAAAATTAAATTCCAATTTTATTCATTTAATTAAAGTTTTAAATTAAAAATGAATGCAAAATAATGCAATAATTTGATGATTTATAGAAAGCGTTCAAGATGTGGAAAGGAACATAATAAAAGAGTATGCAGAAAAGTATGATTATTTGCCGGAGTTCAAAGACACTGGCGGTAAAATGCACGATTTGAACGCGGCATTGAAGGCGCTGGAAATGGCAGAGAACGACGTGCAATATTATCTGTTTTTTATTTTACTAATTTTTTTACGCTAAGATTCCTCAACTCTTTCATCATTCATCGAAAAAGCACTCTGTTGAAAAGAATGTGAAACCAGCCTTAGAAATTGTCGGACTTCATGAATTTGAACAACTCATACACACCAAATTTGGGACCAGCAGCAACCAAGGTATCTGCTTAATGCAAAAGAGTAATAAGCAAAAAACAAATCAGAAAAGCACATCATTTTGTTAAATTTTAGAACATCAACGACCGAACACCAGCCGCCAGAGTCCGCCAACGGCAGACCAATTAAAACGAATGAATCCTTCGTCGAATATATCATTAAAAGGTATTAAAAAAATGGGACAATTTATCAGACTTTCTATTCATTGAATAAGTTAAGCAATTAAATTAAATGAAAATAAATGAACTTATTTTAAAGCAAATGTGTAACTTTTTATTTCAGAAATTATTTTTAGCAAAAGCAAGAAAGCCTGTCCTTAGGGAAGGTGATTTTTGTTATTTTGCTCACAATGAATATCCTTCTAAATATGTATTATTATTACGTTTCCTAGAAAAGCCACGTCTCGTCGGTCAGCCCATTAGCCGTTTTGTGCAACCCGCACACTGACAAGAGATCGCGACAGACTTTTTAAGTGTTTTGAAACCATGAATGCATTTCACATTTATTATCATTAAACAAAAATTTGGAGATAGCACAGAATGCTGATAGTATCTGTTATTTTAAACCACATTATTCATAATAAAAATCGGGAAAATTGGTTTTAAAATGTTGCTTTTTTCTTTTAACTCTCTTTTGATCAGAAACACTTGCTTCACCATTCATTAAAGATAATAATTTTGCAAAATTTGAAAAATCTCAATCTCAATTTGATCAAATCAAATGAACAGTTTGTATAATATGAAATATGAAGGACTAGCAACTGCGAATATCATCATATAAATTAATCGGCATATTTTGCTTCTGATTAAACTCATCTGCATTGTTGTTTACCATGTGTTTATGTCGTAACTATTGAAGTCTATGAAGTTGATCTGTTAATCAATAGGACTGAAAATTGGAAAAAGGAAACTTTGTAGTTGTCGTTGTGCGCTTGCGACGAGTGATGGTCTTCCGTAGAGCCCTTCGCATTTTGCTAATAAAAATAAAACTGTAAAAATTAATTTTAAAATGTTTTTGTTGCTGTTTGTCACCCTTTTTGATTCGATCCGTTTGCTCCTTTGAAGTCCATTGCTTTGCATATTGCTTATTCGGCTCCGCAAGTTTGCTATTTTCTCTTGGAAGTCCTCATCCGCGAGAACAACAGATTCCGCAACTTAAATATTACTGTATAATATTCAGATAAACATGAAATTTTGATTTTTTTTTCAAATATTTACCACTCGGGGTTACACTTTGCACTTCCTTCTCCTGATTGTTGTTTATTAACACAGTTGGACTTTCGGATGGTGGAGGATTGAAATTGGCATTCTGATCCTTATTGAGGGTAAAATATCTTATTAGGAAAATTGCCTTTTGGTACCTGGTTCTGGGGTATTGGTGCCGCTGGCTTTACCACTAAATGGTACTTTTTCAACTCTGTTTCATTCGGTCACTTACTGTTTGTTTGGATGCTTTCCATCCTCTCTTCCACTTTCTTAAATATTTACTATTACATTTTCTGTAAAGGTATCTCAAATTGTAGCAATTTAATTTCTTAATATCTAAATTAGCTGTATACCAAAAAGTATTTAATAAATAAATATTTTAAAACAATTTATTCCATTTTTTAAACGTGCATTGTTATTAGCGGCTTGTTGTGTCTTTTGCCTTAAGCGTGTGAGCCTTTCGTGCAGCTCTATAAATGAATTGGTATTTTTGATATGGCAAAGTCTCGGTAGCCCACTTTTGAGATTCGCACGCTCATGTTCGCTTTCAGATTTTGTGCCAGACAAATTGTCCTTAATTAATCGGATTTAAATAAATATAAATAATAACTTAAAAAAATATAAATTAATATAATAATTTTAAAAAATACAAATAATTAATGTAATATTTAATATAGGAATTTGTAATTGCAAGAGAAGATTGTATACAAAATTGAAACTTCTAACCTTAAATGTTTTTGCCGGCTTATTATTATTAGATGAGGGCTCTGGCTTTGGTGGAAAGAAAGATGCTTTCTAAAATTAAAATTGAAATATTATAATGGCACTGAAGAATTTCAGTAACAACTACATTATTTCTTTCAATGTTTCGTGCATATTATATGCCCGTTTGGTATGTTTTACCCTTTTTTTTATACAAATTTACTTTTTTGTTTATTTTTCCTATTTGCATCTCATATCTATGTCTATGCATCTTATCTAAGATATGGTGTTATGTCTGTGATCCAAATTTACCGATGGTTGTTCTGATTTTGTTGTTGTCGACTGATGAGTTGTGGTTGTTGTTGTTGTTATTTCTGCCGTTGTTGCAGTTGTGGTTGTTGTTCTTGTTATTTCTGCCGTTGTTGTCGTTGTTGTTGTTTTCATTGATTCTTCCTTTTTTTTTCTTTAAATCTTTGATCAGAAACACTTGCTTCACCATTCAATAAAGATAATAATTTTGCAAAATTTGAAAAATCTCAATCTTAATTTGATAAAATCAAATGAACAGTTTGTATAATAAGATGAACTAGCAACTGCGAATATCATCATATAAATTAATCGTCATATTTTGCTTCTGATTAAACTCATCTGCATTGTTGTTTACCATGTGTTTATGTCGTAACTATTGAAGTCTATAAAGTTGATTTGCTGATCAGGAAGGACTAAAAATTGGAAAAAAGGAAACTTTATAGTTGTCGTTGTGCGCTTGTGACGAGTGATGGTCTTCCGTAGTGCCTTTCACACTTTGCTAATAAAAAATAAAATGTTGTAAAAATTATTTTTAAAGTGGTGATTTTTTTTTTGTTTGTTACCCTTGATTCGTTTGTTACCCTTGATTTTGATTCGATCCGTTTGCTCCTTTGAAGTCCATTGCTCCGCATATTGCTTATTCGGCTTCGCAAGTTCGCTATTTTCTCTTGGAAGTCCTCATCCGCGAGCACAACAGATTCCGCAACTTAAATATTACGAATTACGGTATAATATTCATGAAAAACACGAAATTTTTGAAGAAATTCCATCTTTTTTCAAATATAATTACCACTCGGTGTTACACTTTGCTCTTCCTTCTTTTGATTGTTGTTTATTAACACAGTTCGACTTTCGGATGCTGGAGGATTGAAATTGGCATTCTGATCCTTATTGAGGGTAAAATGTCTTACTTTATTACCAAAATTGCCTTTGGTACCTGGTTTTGGGGTATTGGCGCTGCTGGCTTTACCACTAAATGGGTTACTTTTTCAGCTCTGTTCCATTGGGTCACTTACTGTTTGTTTGTGTGCTTTCCATCCTCTCCTCCACTTTCTTAAATATTTAGTATTAAATTTTCTGTAAAGGTATCTCAAATTGTAGCAATTTAATTTCTTAATATATAAATTAGCTGTATACCAAAAAGTATTTAATAATTAATAAATAAATATTTTAAAACAATTTATTCCATTTTTTAAACTCGCATTGTTATTAGCGGCTTGTTGTTGTGTCTTTTGCCTCAAACGTGTGAGCCTTTCGTGCAGCTCTATAAATGAATTGGTATTTTTGATATGGCAAAGTCTCGGTAGCCTACTTTTGAGATTCACACGCTCATGTTCGCTTTCAGATTTTGTGCCAGACAAATTGTCCTTAATTAACCGGATTTAAATAAATATAAATAATAATTTAAAAAAATATAAATTAATATAATAATTTTTAAAAATACAAATAATTAATGTAATATTTAATAGAGGAATTTGTAATTGCAAGAGAAGATTGTAAACAAAATTGAAACTTCTAACCTTAAATGTTTTTGCCGGCTTATTATTATTAGATAAGGGCTCTGGCTTTGGTGGAAAGAAAGATGCTTTCTAAAATTAAAATTGAAATATTATAATGGCACTGAAGAATTTCAGTAACAACTACATTATTTCTTTCAATGTTTCGTGCATATTATATGCCCGTTTGGTATGTTTTACCCTTTTTTTTATACAAATTTACTTTTTTGTTTATTTTTCCTATTTGCATCTCATATCTATGTCTATGCATCTTATCTAAGATATGGTGTTATGTCTGTGATCCAAATTTACCGATGGTTGTTCTGATTTTGTTGTTGTCGACTGATGAGTTGTGGTTGTTGTTGTTATTGCTGCCGTTGTTGCAGTTGTGGTTGTTGTTCTTGTTATTTCTGCCGTTGTTGTCGTTGTGGTTGTTGTTGTTGTCATTGATTCCTTTTTTGTCTTTTTTTTCTAATTTTATTCTATAAAGTCCTTACTAAAATTGGTGGCATTGGAATGCTGAATGTGACCCATGGCGGCTGTTTACTGGTGGAGGTTGTTTTTGCTTTCATTGTTGTTGTTTCAGTTATCTTCTTACAATCTCATTATTTTTTTTATTTATTTAAATTCCCACCGTTGTTCTTGTTGTTGCCTTCTTCCGACAACGCCCATTCTCACAAATGCCATCCAAGCAAACTTCCGCGTCTTAATTCAATTTTTGGTAAAATATTGTTTATTTTATAAAATAAAAAAAGGATTAATTCATCTTTATTTTAAAAAATTGAAAAATACCGCTTGAAAATCCAGTACAGTTGCCGTCAAGCCGAATTTTCGCGACACATTTTGTCTTACCATGCGAACGGTCACAAAACAAATATCTGACATGAAAAATATGTTGGTCACCCCTCATTGCTTTTTTAGATCAATATTTTATTAGTATTCGAGCTATAGACATTATTCTCAACATTCGTGTGATATTTGCTATGAATCATATGTGAGATAGATATGTCATTACCGTGAGCCACAGTCTGGGCCCAACTGGCAGCTCGGACGTGGCGCGTACTCGTATATGTTGTCGGTGTACTTGTTGCTCAGCCCATCAACGTTTCGCCATGGCTATACAAAGCGTGGGGTTTTCATTCTGATCTGAATGTGCTGTGAACTTGCCTGGAATGGGCGCATCTCTGCCGACCTGAAGTGTCTTATGCTTGAACAATTCTAAAATAATGACATTTTACCAATTAATTTTTTTTTTTGTTATTTTTATATTACCGCATTATCCGTTGGATAGGCATCTTCTCGTTCCGCGCGATTTTGCTTTTTTTGCCTCCATTCTTCCCATACCTAAAAGTTTAAGCTTTTTGCTTTCAATATTTGAATATTTAAACTATTCAAAATAACGTAGAATTGAAAACCGCACATAGTCAACGAAACTGTGATGTATCCAAAACATTGGGTCATTTGCGGAAGTCGCCTGATCAGTCATATGCCCAACCTTGGCACCTTCGCCCCCAACCAACAAGTGCACATTCCCGTGAGTAAACTGATGAATATTTTTTTAAATATTTGAGTAAAAAAAAATTGTTAGACTAACTTCTAACAAATTGTATTCAAGTTTGTAAGGACAAACCTGTAAAAAAATTAAATTCATATAAAAAGTACAAGATTTAAATGTTTTTGACAGACTCCTTCAATTGGTGCAGTGAAGCCAAGAACTTGCTCAATTTGATATTGATTCAAAAACCATTCGATTCTGCCAAAGTTATCGCAAAAAATGTTGGAAAATAAATGCTCACTCGTCCTCAGTGTAGCCTTTTCCTCCTTTACCAACATGCCTTATGACATTGGGTTGTCCCTGGCAAAATTAAAATAAACTTTTAATTGTTATTTAAAAATGGCTCTCGAAAATGGAATTTACAGATGTGGTCTTCCAATTTGCAAAGTCGCCGATCACCACATTCCCATCTGCGTCTGTGTCGCCCATAAACTTTAAGCATGAATAAGAGTTAAAAGTGAATGAAAAATTTAAAGTTTTAAAAAAATGTAAAAAAAAATTGAACAATTGTCAAGAAGAATGAATATACTTCTTTGGTGAACATGGAAGAGTGCTCTGGGCTCGGCAACTGTGCCTCTAAGGTTGAATCCCAATACGGGATGGCAACCGACTGATCCACTTGCCGAAGTGCAATTTCGAGCCTAAAGTATGCGCATTTAAGTCACAATGTTGGAGATTTTAACAGTGAAGCCAAAATGCAAATCGTAAATGTCAAAACAATGGAAAAAGGAAATTTGAGGGTAAAATTTGCATATTTGAATGTTGAGTTATAAATCATATGTGCCACCTTTTCAAAAATTCTCTATGCCATGGCAAAAAGGCAGGTCCGGCATGTGCTGCACCAGAACGGCCATATTGGGAGTGCAGTGACGCGAGTTTGTCATATTCACCACTTCTTTTCAGTTCATTCATTGCTTTGTGCTGAAATTTTGTCATTTTAATATCTGTGAACTTGGTCTGCTGGTGAATGTGAAAATAAAATAGCAAATATTTCATTTGTTTAATATTTTTTATTAAAACTAACTCACAAATTTGGAGCGTTCTTCATCGCTCAGCATACGATATTCCTTGCGAATCGCTTTCTTCAACGGTTCCCCATTGGGGAGTGTGCATTCGTTGGTGCCCTTCTCGCCATTTCCTTTTTTTATTTTTTATTTTTTCACAAAATTTTTAATTTTGCCGCATTTTTAGTAAATGTTACCGTTCATAAATTTGCAGAGGCATCCAAGATCCATGCACTCGTAGGGCGAAACGCCAGTCGGGACCAATTCAGCGCCGATTATGTCAGCTGATCATATGTTGAAATGATAATAAAAGTGTAAAAGTGATTACGGAGCGGAAGTCCCGGGATGGAAGGCAGCTTCACTGCTTCCTCTTCTAGCTCCGCAGCTGCCTTTTATTTGCAAAAAAAAAATGATAATTTCAATTCAAAATTTTAAATAAATGAGAATGCCAAAATGTGAACACCTTTGCATTTTTGTCCCATCGACGGAGCTGTTCGCAGATGAAGTGCAACGACGATGTGGGCGCATCTCTGCACGGGTCCTCCTCTTCTGTGCCACTTCCTAATTTATTTTTCCTCAATGAAATTTGAAGGTGCGCAAATTTGCCTTTTCTTTCCTTGGCGTTGTGTGAGTGTCCCTCCGATTTTTTGGACTGCTCTGCTTTGCTTGTTATTCTGAAAAATGCTTTTAAAAAATGTTTTTATTGTCTTTTATTCGTTACTTTGGCCCGGGCTCAGCTGACGACATTTGTAAAGTTACGACAAACAGAAGCAACAATAAGGAAAATGGTATCGGAATATGCATTTTATTATTATTTAGAAAGACAGAAAATGTAATCTAAATATCCAATCCAATCTTGATTAATTCATTGTAAAAAGTGTTTTCCGTTGGACAGCATGAACAATTAATTGTATTAAGAGATCATAGTTCATAAGACAAACACTTTTGCTCATAGTGTTTGTTTCGGTATTGGTTGTAACGTTTTGTGGTGGTGGTGATTGACCAATTTGCGCAACATCACGTTGGCTCAATTGAGAAATTTGAATAATTATACCTAAGAAACCAAACAAATATGGTTTAAAAAACCATGCGTGGCCTTAACCACACCCATCCCCAATTACTAATTGCAGCAAATTTCTTTGAGAATAAGGCGCAAATTGGAATACTCAACTCCCCCAAATACCTATCTTCCCTCTTTTCTAGTCAATTGAACAACAGGTTTAATTAACATTGACTGACAACGGGCAAATGGGCAAAATAAAATACAAAACGATCGGGGAATGAATGAATGAGCAAGTGAATGGACAGAGTAATGAAAATGAGAGTGAGCGATCGATCGGAACAAATCCTTTTTCTCCGCCAAAAAAAAACTCTCGTGCTCATCCGAACAGTTCAAAACCAATTTTAATTAGAGTTCAAGGCATAAGTTCAATATGGAAAGAATGGAAAAGAAGAAAGTGAGAGAAAACAATGACGAGAAAAAAAAACAGTATAATAGGCAGCTCATAACATATCAACCACAGTCCGAAAGTCCGAAATGCAAGAAAGGTAAAACGTAGAGTATAAGATGGATTTGACTATTATTTGATAAATAATAATGACAGTTTTTTGAAGATTCAAAATGTTTTTATAGCCATTTTTTCAATTTTTGGTATTTCAAACAAAATTGTTCTACAGTCTCATACGATTAAAAATTAAATAATTTTAATAAATATTTTTGTGACATTTAATACTTTCACACCTTTTTTACCTTCTCTTTCACTTCTTCCTCTTTTTTCCAGTTCTACAAATAATTTTTTCCTATAAAGACATCTTTTTTTCTTGAAAATGATTATACTAAATTATTCAAAATAGTTCTCTCAAAAATCGGCATCCTTTGTGCGCATGTTGACAAGAATTGTTCAGTAGGGAATGATCTTTTTTGGGCTATTCTAGTGATTTATTTCTTTCACATGCCAATAAATTTAACTTATATAAATTATTATAAAATAAAAATTTAATTTAATATATTATTTTTGAGGATCTCAAAATGGGTATGACTCCAACAAAAAATGCTTGTTTTACTGCACACATTTTGTTCGTTTCAATAAAATTTGCTTTTCTACCAATGTGAAATGCGCAAAAATGGGAGGATCCAGATTTGTATCCAATATAAAAATTCTTCATTTATTTTCTGAAATTTTCCTTAAAAGAATTTTATCCCATACTTTTTACCGACTGAATTGGAACGGTTTATAAATTTTGCAAATTGGTCAAAAATTCTGTTTAAAAAAATAATGTAAGGAAATTAATTTACTTGATAACAAATTGGTACTTTCCCTCTACCGGGGGGCGGGGGGTGCTTAAAGTGTACCTTAAAGGTGCCCAGGGAACGTACGTGCCAAAGCACGTACGTGTCAAAACACGTACGCGGGCGGACAGCGTAGACCCAGGCAAACCCGCGGAGGT